>BSBM01000584.1:600000-822500 GCA_027924585.1 Larix kaempferi
ACTAAACATTAAACAGCGTACTTAACAACTCGTAACATTCAACATTAGTTACTAAGAGTTAGATTACTTAAGAATCGCATCAGATGTCTTAACAGTTGTTAATAAAAAAAGCCTTTATAAAATTGCAAGTCTTTTATTGTCAAGTCAACGTCGGATATTTAAATAATGTTTTCATAAGCACTTAATTGTTAGTTTACACATCGTTACTTTTATTCTATATTATACGTGTTTATTCCTAGAACTGATCGATTGCCTTGCTGAATTAAAGGGGTCCTTAAATACGCCCCGAGGCTTACTTAGCTATTACTAGCTAACGCTCAAAGTTTCTATTTGCAGAGTTCAGGTGAGACAAAAGGTTAAATGCTATGCAATGGCGCAGATATTTTTAAACATCCTGAATGTCTTAACTCTACATACTTTGTAATGGTAAGAATACCTGGTTTTTATCTATCTTGATGGACAAGGATACCTGTTTGAAAACAATTACTCTCTTTCAAGGTATAAGCTAGTGATACCTATATGACGTTTTAGTACTATAGAAGCATTGTTATATATTTCATTACATGTTCTCGATCCAAAACTATGGAAAGAATGTTGTAACACTTTACCATTTCGATAATATTTATATTGTACCAATATATGCAATATAATATAACTCTTTGATTATATGTTATATCTATGAGTCATAAAGTGCATTATGATTATGTTGCATTTTACAAAACCCTAAGCACAATACTATATGCAACACTATAGACTCGGATCTTGATGCATTAGTGAAATCTATTGGTATAACTTTATGATGTTGATAATGTTTAACTTGTGGTAATGTTTTGCTAATGGATAGTGCGCTGGCAAAATCTTCGAACCAGAACTTAGCATTTATGGTGTAGTAAATATGTTGTAGTGGAAGGCTTACTGGCAACCACTGTGGAAACTTCACATGATTACACCATATCTCGTGGTGACAAACCTCTACTGTATGAAACCCTACCTGCTGAGCTTTGTATAGATTTGTTCTACGTGGATTGTGTGATGGCACACACCAAGTCGTGATAGTTGAAGGTTTAAATGCTCATTAATGAAGTTTGGTGATCGTATACAGTCCACAACTCGTGGCAAGGTTTACACCATTGATCTCTTATTGATCTTGGTTCTTGGGTTTCACTCTGAATTGCACTAGTATGCCAACCTTCCCACCACTTGGTTGATTTGGCGAAAGGTGAGGATGAGGCCAACCAGCTCGCTATCCTTTAGGGTTTGCAGTTTGGTTGAGGGTGCCTCGAGAGGTTTCGATGCCTCGACCTACTATGACCAAGGTTTTTAAGATAGTTTGTAAGTGTACAGGTCTCAATCCTTACTAAGACTCGATGGTGAGATATTCTCCCAAGTTGTAAGCATTGTTGGGAGTTTGAAGTTTGTGAGTGGCTTCGGCATTTGTGACCTAACAGGTTTCTAAGTTTTTCTTGGGAAGGATGTGGGAAACTTTCATTCTCAGTCTGCATGCGTTGATGAAACCAGTGTGCTTTGTCGTGCTCTAGTTGTTTACAGGTGAGATATCCAAAGACAAATGTGTTAGCAGTAGGCTTAAAATATGTCTTCATTATTTCCTTGTTTCGTTTTTCCAATCTCTTAACCGATTTCGTAATGTCTGTGGTGGCGGGTTCTACCTTGGCAAGGTGATGGAGATAGCCCAAGAAGAAATGAATGCTTATGGTTCGGGTAAGCCTCAGATATATCCTAAGGTGTACAGACTTGGTTTTTCCTTCGAAAGTAATGACAGTCTTTAAGCCATTAGGAAAGATGTTTGAGAGTTTAAGACGAAAGGGCAGTGTTTAGATTTTTGGAGAGTTTTACTCATGATCCTATAGGGCTCTTGTTGGATTTCCAATGATTTATTAATGTTGTTGTAATATGTTTTTTTTTTAGCTTGAAATGAAAGGAACTGTGTTGTAACATTTGTGTTTGGGATTCAAATGTTCAGGTGTAAATATTTTGTCAATAAAACAATAGTAGATCGTCATAATAATAATGTTTGGCATCACAGTCGTGCATTGAAAAGTCTGAAGGATAATAGTGGTTTAGGGCTAGGCCCGTCTCTTAAGTTGAAGATTTAATAGTTTTTGGTTAAGCTTTCAATAGCCTCATATGACTAGCTTATAACTCTTTTGTATAAATTGTACTGTGTTTTTATTTAAGGGTTTTGATCTATGGCTTGATGCATTCATTCGTTTTCATCATACGAAAGGATTATAAAACTTTGAAAAGATATGGAGGTTGTAGACTTAGGGTTTGAACTATGTAGAAAGCAAAACCCTGTAATTGTATTTAAGTTTTGTACTCAAGCATGCAAAGCTCTAGTGAAATGATAAAATGCTCTTGAAATTTTATGAATGCATGGATGTTGTCTCTCTACTATAATAATAATACTTAAGTTTGTTTGTAATGGTTTTACTAAGGAGTTTTCGATATTGATACTAGTATGATTTTTCAGTCTATCTTAGACATATTTCTATGATAATAAAGGTGATATGAGAAGCCTAGTAATATTTGTAAATGAAGTTTGATAAATGGAAAGAGTCTATTTATAAGGTAGTTGGTTTTAAATATTTTTTTTACTATTGTTTGAAAGGAAGGTACTTTCAATACTACTGTTGTCTATAAACAAAAGATAGGGTTTATTTATTTAGCATAAATAGTGAAGTATTTGGAAAATTTGTATTTTCTGTTTACAATTCTAAATTGTCTAATTAAATAAAAACAATAATACAGTACTGAAAATGATATAGCTCTGTTTATAAAATAATCATTTAATCTATCCATTGCGTACGATCATTCTTATCTACTCTAATTATCCTTTCCTGTACTAGAGTACGGCATTGTTTACAGTGTGTAGAAAAATGCAGGAAAGTAATTTTATAATCAATCATTCTATCATTTTAACCACATCATTTATACTGCATTTTATTCCAACAGTAATAATTTACATAAGTGAAATGTTCACTAACTAAGGCAGAATATCTTAAATTAAATGAGAAGAATTGCTAACAAATACATTCCTATTTAATTTACTAACATGACAGAAGTAAAGAAGATAACACAATATGAGATTGAAACTGTAGAAGAAGAAATAAACATCCAAAGGAGCCCGTTCCACCAAACCAATCTCCTGAAGACATCTAATCTACTTGCCTTAGTACCCCCGAGCCTATTCACTGAACCACTAGGACGAAGATGTTGTGTGGATTAATGGAATAAATTCCCTTGCAACTCAGCAGTAGCACTTCCTGCCTTTAGCAATATTGAAATCAGCAATGTGGTTACACTAGTTCAGAATGCAGTCTTATTTCCCTCAAACACTTCTAACTTTCCCCTCATCAAATCTCTTGTGCACTGAAATTATCACAATGTGAGAATAGAATAGCCACCTGCTAAATTTGATGGGTAGATAAATAGCACGCCTAGGTCTTTTGGTCAGTTTATTTCAGTAAATGAGCCACCTGCTTAGTTCCACTTTCTTGGGGAACATGACCATAAAAGTAGGGAAGTTTCCCCCTGCAACAATTAGAAGTGAGTTGAGGATGCTACCAAGTGTCAGTTTTCTCTCCACCACAGTCCATTCCCCCTAGTGGGTCAGTGAACACTCCTTCAATAGTCTCCTTTGGATGTTTGTCTCCACTTTTATTTATGTATAATAAAATATTCAAAGTAATTAATTATAGTCATCCATGACCCCACTTGGTCAATAGTCATAAAAATTTACAATAAAAATAAAACATAATGTTTTCTCAATAACATAAAATGTCTAGAACTTGGGTATGTGACAAGTATGTAATGCCTCCATTGCTTGAGAGCCTGCACAATGGCATACATTTCTTTTTCGTACGTCGAGTATCTTCTAACTATGTCGTTAAAAGTCTTGGAATGAAAAGAGATTAGGTGACCAGACTGAGTGATCACTGCACCCAAAGCATAGTCCAATGCATCCGTCTCAATCTCAAAGGGTTGATGCAAATCAGGTAACACAAGTACTGGTGCAGTGCAGAGCCTTTGTTTGAGCTGTTCAAAAGCTACTTGTTGTGTTGTTGTCCACTAGAAGATAGTTTTCCCATTTCCCTTCATCAACTGATTCAAGGGCCAAGCTATGTGACTGAAGCTGAGTATGAACCGTCGATAGAAATTTGCCAAACCAAGAAAACTTCTTAGTTTTAGAATGCTTCTAGGAATGGGACAATATTTGAGGATCTGTACTTTGTCTGGATCAACGTGAATTCCTGTCGAGTCAATTACATACCCCAAATATTTGGTGTTGGTCATCACAAAAGAGCACTTGTCCATATTCAGATAGAGTCGATGTTGTTGGAGAGTGTCGAGGACTTTTCGAAGATGTCTGACATGTTCTTCCCATGATCGACTGAAAATCAATATGTCGTCGAGATAGATAATAACCCATTTGCCGATGAAATGTCGAAGAAGGTTATCCATATGTTGCATGAAGGTCGTAGGTGCGTTGGTTAAGCCGAAATGCATGACTAACCATTCAAACAATCCTTCCTTGGTCTTGAAAGCAGTTTTCCACACATCTGAGGGCTAGATTGGAATCTAATGGTATCCCAACTTTAGGTCGAGCTTAGTAAAGAATTTAGCACCTTTCAGACAGTCTATGAGCTCATCTATCCATGGCAGAGGGTACCGATTCTTCAATGATATTTTGTTGAGAGCTCTATAGTCGATGCACATGCGCCAAGTCCTGTCTTTCTTCGGAACTAGGATGACTGGACTTCCACAAGGAGAGGAATTGGGTCGGATATGACCTTTGTCGATTAATTCTTGGATTTGTCTGCAAATCTCTTCATTTTTTAGAATGGATCTTCTGTAAATAGATGTGTTAGGTAAAGAAGAACCAGGAATAAGTTGAATGGATTGTTTTACTTAACAATGTTGAGGTACTCCATTTGGAGCTTGAAATAGGTTCTGGTACTCATCAAGAATATGATCGACTTGCTGCTTTTGTCGAGAACTGCATTGGTCGGTGACTCGACTCGTTGTTGCAGTCTTGTTAGAATGTTGCGGCTTTATCATGATTAATGTGAACTTCTGAGAATGATTGATGAGCTTATTTGTCTGTTTGGCATATATCAGTGCAACCGTCGGTGTAGGTTGATGCTTTGGCATGTTGAACCATCGATTTCGGATTCTGACAATCACCTTTTGAGGCTATTACTGATAAATTCCATGTCTATTCCAGAGATAAGGTTTCCCAAACAGTGCATCGGCTACGAAGAGTGGTGCCACGTCGTAGATTACTTCATCTTCAAAAGGATTTATGAAGTAGACGAGTTTGCATTGTCGAGTGATCCGCAGTTCTTGTCCATCCTTCATCCAACTGATGTTGTAAGGCTGAGGATGCGGAGTGGTAACAAGACCTATTTTCTTCATGAGATCTTTGAAAATGAAGTTCTTTTGGCTCCCATTGTCCACAATCAGATGCAATGGGTTGCTCTGGACCCATGTCTATGTATGGAACAGGCACTCTCGTTCCTCGTCGTCGACAATATTCGAGGTTGCTGGAGTGGTCGAGATCAAAAGAGTCACCATGTCAAGATCAAATTCTTCCATCGTCTTGTCGAATGTGTCGGAGGTCGACACTGTTGCCAAAAATGTCTTCTGAGCTTTGCATTCAGACATATCATTCCAAGATGAGTGGCGGTAATCGTACCATTTTTGGGTCGGCGGTTGTTTGCTATGTTCCCTCTTGTGAAAAGGCTTCTTTCCATGGTCTGGCTTTGGCGGTGTCAGTTGAGAATATTTTGAATTGTCAAATTCGGCTAGTGCCTTATTGTCGGGTGGTCGTCCTGATGTCGGCTTTGTCACGAAATGTGCTTTTCCTTTTTGCTTGGTTTCCAGTTTGTTGGCATAGTGGAAAGCATCAGCAAGTGTATTGACAGTTAGAAATTCCATATCCTGCTGAATGTATTGGGACAATCCGCTAACATACTTCAGAACAAGCAATTTCTCTTCTTCTTGGACTCCAAGTCTTGCCATGAGTCAATAGAACTCGTCGGTGTAACTTTGTACTAATTGGTCTTTCCATTTCCTTAGCTGCTACCACTTTTTATACTGTTGCTCAAGGTATTTCAGTGGGTAAAATTCCTTTAGGATGTGTTCCACGCATTTATCCCATGTGTCGATGGGGTCTCCGCTTTTCTCCATCTTTGTTGAGAGGTTCTCCCACCAGCAGTGAATGGAGGTTGACATCTTTAAGGACACAATGGTGACTTTTTCAGCTTCGGAGAGTTGATTTACAGCATAATAGGATTCCAATTGTTGCACCCAATTGTCAACGGATTCCGCGTCAATCTTACCTTCAAGAATCGATATGTCCAGATTCATTTGCACTTTGAAGGGGATTATTTTATCGGTGTGATTTCTCGTCGACGATCCTCTGGATGTCGAAGCGAATCACAAGAGAAACTCATTGAACTGGGCGAACATTTCAATCCGTTGTCGAGCCAGATCTTGCTCAATAAGTTGTGTTGTCTCGTCGACTGCATGTCCATTGTTTGTTTCTTCTATCATTTCTTGAGATCGCATCTGCTTGGATTGCTGAGATTGCAAGTGAGTTTGAACTGGAATAAGCCAGGTAACTTCGAGAGAAGTGTATAAACAGAACTTAAGCACGAAAAAAAAAATTGAGTGCTCTGATACCAATGATTCAGGTCGTGTCCAGGAAGCACGATGGGGAAAACACTTCAACTAAACGAGTTGGATCTGTTATGGCGGAAGCTTAATAAACAGAATGAGCAAAAGCAGGATTATGCAATATAGATAAACACAAATACGCATAGAAAATATGTTGGAATGCGAACTATTCTTCTATTACTTGCAAAACAGAGAAAAACTTATATATGTTACAATGTTATACATGCTTATATAGAATTCTAAGATGCTTGGGTGCCTTCCCGTCACATTCAGTTACAAAGAAGAAGTTAGAACGGTTTCAACAGTTCAACCGTTACAGTCGACTGGAAGATAGCGAGACAGTCTGTCGAAGTTCGACAATCGTTGGTCGCATGTCAACGCTGCTTGTCGATGTCGTGAACTGTGAGGTTGTTGAACATGTCGAAGGTGCAGAATGTGTCACAGTATGTCGAAGTCGAGACTCGTCAGAGTTGTGTCGAAATCGAAACTTGTCGAAGTCGAGACTCGTCGAAGTTGTGTCGAAATCGAAATTTGTCAAAGTCGAAACTTGTCGAAGTTGTATTGGCATCGATGACTTGCCAACTATGATGCAGATCATTCTATCTTATAAATTTTGCTCTCAAGTTCAATACTGGTCACATTCATGTATATGGGGATTCTCCTCTCGTGATAATTTGGATGAGAGATCACTCACGGATCCATAATATAACACTTATCTCTTGGCCTCTCAATAAAACAAGTGGCCTCACAATTTCAATATATTGTTTTCGAGCAAATATTTAGAGATAATAATGGAGATGTTGATTTTCTATCAAGGGAATGGCATACTCTCCATATTCAAGTTTTTATCCTTGATTCTTTTTAGGATGGCACTCTAATGGGAAAAACGTCCTCTACAATTACTGATTTTCACTATATTTTTATATTCTTAGTGCTCGAGATGACTGTTTATAGATATATAATTATCATAATGCCTATAATGGTGCTTTTGGTTCCAGGTGGATAAGTATTTTTGGGATATTGTGGATGTTGATTATTAACTAATTTAATTTTTTCTTTGTGCTACATGCACTTGACGAATGTATTTTTGGTTATGCCTGAATAGAAAATACCTTTTTTAGGAAAAATAAATATATATGAATCGGTAATTAGTAGAGATAATTTGGGCAAGGCCCGGGTTCAAATTTACATGCCACGGTAGAATACTTAGGCGAGGATAATAAATCTATGTTGTATATGTGCTACGACTATGTTATAGAATCATTTACTTAGGTGGTAGTTTCTCAGCAAGTATTGCATGTCAAAGTTTCATCGTTGCATAAATATCATTGGTATTGTTAATGGAATCATAACCTACCATGAAGACACCATAATACACCTTCTAGATTTGATCCATACACTATATGTATAAAACTAGAGAATTTAGGGCTTGTTCTATGATCTTTATATTTCCAAATTACCCCATCATATTTTAATAAAGTCACTACTTTTATTTAGAAAGGTGTGAGATTCAAATCTCTCTTTCCCATATTAAAGTGGGTTTGTATTGTGTTAATACAAAGTTAGGTTTGCGAATCAAAAATAAAAATAAACCACCTTAAAGAGCTAAGGCTTGAAACTCCAACTCATAATTACTACATTGAAGTCTACACAATAAAAGAAAAACTATTTCAAACCAAATCCAAACCCAAATCTTGAATTAGTCTATGCTCTTTACCCGGTGTAGGATACAAATCAACACCTTCTTCCATCTCCTTCCTTAGGGTACAAATGAACATCTTTCGATCTATCTCCTTCCTTAGGATGCTAGGATGGGGGTCATTGCATCCATATCAATGGGTGTCCATACAGGTAGTCCCAACAAATTTGAATATGCTACTATAAATATAGTAAGGTGATAATACCCTATTATGTAGTAGTGATTACTTATGATCAAATTGTAATATTTAACACATATTGCTTTTGAACATGCTACTACAAATATTGTGAGTTTATAATATTATATTATGTAGTAGTGATTACTTGTGACCAAATTATGATATTAAACACATATTGATTTCTTTTTTAATAATATTTAATAAAATAATGACATATTTAATGTTGTAAAAAGTGTATATATTAACACATTGAACTCAAAATGTAGCTTACTCATTAGGGTGAAAAATCCAATAACGAATAGCATTGTGACTTTTTTTCATTTTCATATTTATAATGGCAAATACAAAGACAGATAGTCACTCACTATGGAGTAGATAGACACTATGCCCTAACAAACCTATTATAAGATCACATTCTTCCTTTTCTTTGCTCTAATATTCTCAACAATAGAACAGCAAATCAATACAATAAGAACATAACCTCTCATTTCCTTTACAACTCACGTTGTAACATGTCTTACTTGAAAGATCGAGAAAAATATGTAGAAACATATAACTAAGATCTATCCTATATAAACTCCTATGGAAAGCACCATATTAGTAAAGTATATCTAAGAAGCAAAAAAGAGAAGAAAATAACTTTATGTGGTAAGATTCCAAGGTGAGGACACATCCACTAAGGTAAGGCCTTCTTATTCTATAACAAATCCTCCCAATTATAACTACTTGAGCACCATACAACTCTCAAGCATATGGTGATCTAGCCTAATGAACCATAAGGTACAGACCAATGATCAATATCATAATCCACCCTCCACACTTGCTTGATTCAAGACTAATTGCCTCAATTTATAGTAACCAGGAGAAACCTAGACCATTGATCATAAGGCACAATCGCGGGTGGAGATCAACCAATCAATAAAGATTGATGATAATCTCATCAAGAGATGCGGGAGAAGTGGTGGATAAGAATTATCTAGTACTGTAGATCATTGTTACCTAAGAGATAAGTCACCACCAAATAACTCCCAAAACTGTCTCCATGTGTATGTGTGCAATCTGACAAAATTCTACTAAGTCCTAATTACATGTATTAGTGCCCCACAAACGATGTTAAAATTATCTTCTTTGTGACACTATGTATAAGAATACATCAAGTCACTAGACAACATTAAAACACATTCTAACATTATTAGCAATTAGGGTTAGGGTTTTTTTTTTGCATGCTTGAACTAATAACAGGGGTTGGGTTTTGTGTCCCTGTAATATTTTGAAATAACATGTATCACTAGCTCTAGATGTTTGAGATATGAATGCTAACATGACATACCCTTGGTGTTGTGACCATGGTTAAAGCAACAATTAACTCTCAAACACCATATCTTTTTTATACAAACTCTATTGAGGTATTGTTTACATTATGAAAATTTCATCCCAACTTGTGCTAACCCCTAGCCAATCCACTACATTGATTATGAACTTTTTCAACCTCAAAAGGTGCATTTTCAAGCTTGAAATATATAGTTTTTTTCCCTACTAAGTGGATTTCATGGTCAATCTTGAAAATAAGCCCTCTAAGTCCACAACTCTAATTCTTCACTCCAAAAAGTACCAAAAAGGATGACAAATCATATAGTGATCTATTTGAAATCACTCCTACTAACATAATGGTTACTTAGCTACAAGATGAATATGCATGCTTGGTTGGATTCCCTCTCCTCTTTCATGGGATGTGTGTGGGGGTGTGGAATAAGTGTTTTGGAATAGTTTCAATGAGTTTAAAAACTTCTCTATCAATGATATTTCTTTAATTATAAATCGAGACCTCACTCATAGTGCATATCCCACCTTCCTTCCATATCGAAGAAACCACTATTATTACACACTCCTTATTGTTAACACCTAAAAAGTGCTCACTAGCTCATTTCCCTATTCACATGACCCATTTGTCCACTTTTTCACCATCGGAGCCTCTGAAACCAACAAAAGGTCACCAAAAGACCTGAGTACACCCCTTTTTCCATTAAAAAAGATTATTTTTCCTGAAAAGCATAAAAAACCCTCAAAAAGGGTCCAAATTCCCAAAAATATTAAAAAGGGAATTAAAATATTATTTTTATTCAAAAAAGGAAAAAGGAGGGAAAAGTACCTAAACCATGTTGGTCAATACCATTTGGTTTCCACAAAACCACAAATGGTATTCCCCACCACCAAAACCTATAAAAAGGTGGTAGGGGCTCCTCATTTCACATCCATCCATGGTTGCAAAACCGGGCTAACACTTATGGAAATTCCTTTTATTATGATTCCACTCATTCTAGGATAATACAAATGTAAGGAGCCATTGCACAACATGTTAAGATTCAATATGCTATGACAGAAAATATCAGCATTACATTCCATTTCACAACAATAGCATATACAGGATCACTGAAGAAACAACAAGCACAACATAAACACAAGAGACACGGATTTATCCTGGGAAACCCTCATGGGGTAGAAAACCCAGCAAAGCTTCCTCAATATAGATGACCAGCAAATACAAAGATGCAAACCAAAGACATGAGATCCTCCTCCTCCATAGCATACCTATGCCTCACAAGTGCACTACATTCTGAGTGATAGAAGTGTGTCAAATGAGGAACACACCTCCTCTATAAATACAAACCTCTGACTTGTACTTTATATTAACTAGGTCATCCCCAACTTTACCACTGGTTTAAACACCCCATTACAACTGACTGGGTCGACCCCACTAGGGTGGTCTAACAACCCTTTGACCCACATAACACATACAGGGCCAACCCCCACTAGGGAAGTCTAATAACCCAAGTTACCACATGCCAACGGAGGAATAAACATCTCCAGATATACAATAAGATCTTCACGGAGGAATGAAACATCTCCGAAATAATAAAGTACAAATATAATATTCTTTGAAGTTACAATATTTCAACACTCCCCCTTAATGAGAAGGATATTATAACAACATCTGCACAAGCAAGGAATCATCAACATCATACATGATACATCTATAAATCATCGAAAGCTTTCTCAACATCATCAGTAACTCAAGCAGTTACTGGAACATCAACATCTTCAGTACTGAGTCTTCATATTCTGCAGCACTCGAATAGCTACAGCAACATCAACATCATCATCTGGATCCTCACGATCATCAGCATCGTCATCACACGATCATCAGCATCGTCATCACACAATCATCAGCATCGTCATCACAGGATCATCAGCATTTTCATCATACAATCATCAGCATTGTCATCACATGATCATCAGCATCGTCATCATACGATCATCAACATCGTCATCACATGATCATCAGCATCGTCATCATACGATTATCAGCATCGTCATCATATGATCATCAGCATCGTCATCACACGATCATCAGCATCGTCATCATACGATCATCAGCATCATCATCACACGATCATCAGTATTAGTATCTACACCAATACAAGTATCCTCATCAATACATATTATCATCAATACAAGTATACATACAAGTATCCTCATCAATACATATCATCAATACAAGTATCCTCATCAGTCAAGTATACATAATAGCAGCATACCCTGCAACACACACGATCATATTATAGGATGATCAATCCTGCTCTCTTTAGGACATAGGTCCATGGATGATACAATCCAGATCAAGTTCCAGGATGATCAATCCTTATCACTTTAAGACAAGTCTCATGTCTAGGGGCGATGCAATCCCATCACGTACATTTTGAACCAAGAGTCCAGGGACGATACAGTCCTATCATTAATTCTCGGAGACAAATTTCTATGGATCAATTCTGGGACCAAAGTCCGGGGAAGATACAATCCCCTACTTGTTCATTCAGGACTTCATTCTCGGAGACCTAGTCTACGGCTCAATTCTGGGACCGGAGTCCGGGGACGATACAATCCCCTACTTGTTCATTCAGGACTTCATTCTTGAAGACCCACTCTATGGCTCAATTCTGGGATCGAATTCCAGGGAAGATACAATCCCCTACCTATTCATTCAGGACTTCATTCTCGAAGACATCTTGTCTACGGATCAATTCTGGGACCGAAGTCCGGGGAAGATACAATCCCCACCTGTCCACCAAGGACTTCATTTTCGGATACATCTTGTCTACGGATCAATTCTGGGATCGAAGTCCGGGGAAGATACAATCCCCACCTGTCCACCAAGGACTTCATTTTTGGAGACATCTTGTCTACGGATCAATTATGGGACCGAAGTCCGGGGAAGATACAATCCCCACCTATCCACCAAGGACTTCATTTTCGGAGACACATGTCTACGGATCAATTCTGGGACCGAAGTCCTAGGGAAGATACAATCCCCACCTGTCCACCAAGGGCTTCATTTTCGGAGACACATGTCTACGGATCAATTCAAGGGACCAAAGTCCGGGGACGATACAATCCCCATCTGTCCACTAAGGATTTCATTTTCGGAGAAATCTTATCTACGGATCAATTCTGGGACCGAAGACCGGGGATGATACAATCCCCTCCTGTCCACTAAGGACTTCATTCTCTAAGACATATGTCTACGGATCCTTTTAGAACATGTGTTCAAGGATGATGCAATCCCCTTGTCAACTTAGACCCTATCTAAGGACCATCCACCAACCTCTCTGTCAACATCACCAATATAGGTATCCACATCATCGACCTCACTGTCGATGCAAGAAATCTCATCATAAGTGACCACATCACTCCCCCTTTCAAGGAGGGTCCTTCTGAACTACACCAAGCTTGTCTCGGAAGCACTCAAACTTTACTTGAGGTAGAGGTTTGGTTAGTATATTGGTAACTTGTTTTCTTGAGGTAGAGGTTTGGTTAGTACATCAGTAACTTGTTCATCAGTGCCTTCAAATTTGATCTTTATAATTCCGTTCTACACCATATCTTGTCTATATAAATATCAAATCTCTATGTGTTTTGACTTATCATGGAACAATGGATTCTCTGCCATCTTGATACAACTTTGTTTGTCACACATGATCACAATTGGATCTATCTCTAAGTCAAACAATCCTGAAGCCATGCCGCTTCACAACTAGTAGAGCAAGCAGTCATATATTCCACTTGTGCTGAGAGCCACACTAGACTGCTTCCTGCTAAACCACGAGATCATGGCTGATAACATCCTCCCAATGTGCTATTCCTGTCTGATCCACTTCCTGCTCAATTAACATCTTTGTAGCCATACAATCTAAGTTCATGATCTCCAAGATAACATAGACCAAAGTATATCATACCCTTTGGGTACCTCATCATATGATTTGCAACTATTAGGTGAACACATCTAGTTTCCACTAGATACTGCCTAAAGGTGTTCACAGCAAAGCATATATCTTGCCTAGTATTCGTTAGATACATCAATGACCCAATAATGTGTTTGTACAGAATCACATCAACTAACTTTGAGGAGTCATCGGCTAACAACTTCAAGTCGGAACCCATGAGAGTGGCCATGGATTCACATTCCAACATATCAATTCTTCTCAAGATTTCCACACCATACTTCCCGGGATGAGAAAGATTCCTTCTGAGCCTTGCCATACTTCCAGACCTGGGAAGTAATGCATCAATCTGAGATCTTTCATTTTCAATTCTGTAGCCATCTTATTCTTGCTTTTCATGATTTGTTTGTAAAAATAGATCATCCACATACAGTAATAGTATGACATGTTCATCATTCGTAATGGATCAGCTTTACTTTTGGTAACGCCCAAGCTTATAAAGAAACTGTCAATTCTCCCTTTGTGACTGAACATCATTAACACTCTGCATTGAGTGATCTTTTGCAAATCTATCTGTGCCATATCTCATCAGATGGGTCTACTGATATGAGCCTTGAGATCATTCGAACTCTATGGTGAGTTCCTTCTTGCATTCATGTCATCTGTATATAGAAACCATATTCAACCTTGTAGCAAAGGTTGAGATCCACATCACCCATGGTGATTATTAAGCTCATCAAATGACTATCGATCATGGGTATCCATACAAAGCTTTCTTCAATTACACTATTAAGAGAATGGTCTTATCTAGCCAGTTGGAGCAAACATCTCGTCATGATCCTCTTCTTCTTTCTAAGAGAATCTTCTAGCCACAAGCTTTCTATATTATGTTTGATTTGTAAATCTTCTTGTTGAACGTCCATCACTTGTTCAATGTTCATCATTCTTCATGATCTTTCCTACAAATCAAAATTAAGTACATGATTAGTAATACTTCATAATCATCAAATCATGTTGACATGATAACCTATTATGCATACATATATCATTTACATAGTTATGCAACTATCTTGACCAATACTTTGGCACAACACTTTTCCATATCCTGTATGCATACAGTGGCTATCTAGATGTCTTCCATCTCTACCAGAACATACTATCGAGAGTGTGCACAGCTCTCAGCATGTCAGCAAAGAGGTTTCATTCTAGACAAGCAACAATGGAATGTTTGTCCAATTTACCAATCATATGCATATTAGTAGTATAATGTTCAATGCTATATGAATGTTTACACTCAGCATGGTATATTCTAAATATGCATGCAATCTATTACAAGAAATATCATTTACTATTTCAAATAACAACTCAAATACTTATCTTTTATGTTTGTGTGGTTGCCTCCCGCTTGATCTTCTATATGTCTTTTGAACTTCCATTCAATCTGTACCACTGTGCATGCTCAAGTGTGCACTAGTGTTATCCTGATGATCTCATACACAAACATACATTCATTAGTATAATCTCAATGTTATCAAAACATTATAATTCTAAATCATCTTGAATATGTATGGTCATGATCATTTAATACATGGGTATACTAAGATCCTAGCACAAAGTAGGATTCTAACTTGACATAGGAAAACATACCTGGATTAGTATACCTGCTTAGTTATGTCTAACAGACCTAAACAATATCTTGTAGGTATAACTTCTATGTGATCAAGGATTATGGATGAGTCTTTGTCTTCATGACATCATGGTCATGGAACTTGATTTGTCTTTCGTGATGTACCTATATCTTGTTAGTAGACAACATCAACCTCATACAACACCACAGTGCATTAGTACAATCATATAACCCTAATCAATGAATGTCTTCTATCATTCACATACTTTTACTAGGGTTATAAGACAATTCTAACATTAATCAAGATTGTACTAATCTAAATAATATGAAGACAAACATATTATGAACTTAATCAAGAATGAGATTTCAAGACATACCTGTATCTCCTTAAGACATACCTGTCAAGACTTCTTGTAGTCTTCTTATGTAAGGCCTTAGCCTCAACTCCCCCTGAAACTAGATCTGGAGCTCGAGTAGGGTTTGTTAGAGAAACCCTAAAAATTCAATCTTTGACTCACACACTTCTGAATGAATGGATAGATGTGTCTTGTTGAGCTGATCAAACTTGCATACTTCAATTTTGAAATCTCCAAAATTTGACCCCTCAAGATTGCCTTTGAAACTTCTAAATCTTCTAGAAAGGATCCTGAACTAGGGTTTGATGGAGCCCACCCTTTTGCCTAATAAAAAGGTTTGATCCAAATCCCTAAGCTCTTATTTTTCTGAGGAGCTTTCAGCCGTGGTCACAGACTTCAAAAATCCCAACTTTTGCAGAAGCCCTAATTTTCCACCTTTCCGATCAAAATCCCGAACTAGGGTTTGATCAAGCCCACTCTTTTTCCCAACCAAAAATTCTTATCTTGGTCTCTAAATTTCTATTTTGATGAGGAGTATTCAGCCATGGACTCTTATCACAAAAATTCCAACTTTCTCCGAAACCCTAAATTCTGTAAGCCATGAATGAAGGTGCTAAAAAATAATTCTGTTTTGACATAAATATGTACCCGATTGTTTCTGATGTAACTCTGAACTTTTCAATCCAAAGGGTCTGAACACTTTTTCTGTGGCAGCCTGATCTGTCATATTTCAATCTCGATAGTTCTGACCTCAATTGGATTCTATGAGAGAGAGTTATGCCAAGTGTTGCAACGTGACCTGTTTATGGGATAAAATAGGAGAGAGAACTTGTACGGAATTCCACGTGTCACTAGTTCAAATTCGGCCTCTGAAAATGTTTCCTGAGATAGTAAAGTATGTGTACTACTTGTCACTTTTTACGAAATTTCATTTGGATCTTCCTACCCCAAGTTATGACATTTTTTCCTAGGTCACCTGATTATGACTGAGATATGGAAGAGGCAGAAACCCTAACTTGTACTAATCATAACTCACAAAGTACAACGAATATGAGGGTTTCCTTTGGACACAAGATACATGGGGATGTTATCTATGACCTGTAAAGGTTTCAGATCCTGAACCTTCGTAAAACTGGATTTATAGCGAAAGTTCCATGATGACTGGTTTTTGCTATATAAAACCCTAACCTTCAAATTGTCGTAAGTGAAGCAAGTGTCGTAAGTACCATACATTGCCTTCCTTTAGGTTAGCTCTGATACAATGTTAAGATTCAATATGCTATGACAGAAAATATCAGCATTACATTCCATTTCACAACAATAGAATATACAGGATCATTGAAGGAACAACAAGCACGGCATAAACACAATAGACACAGATTTATCCTGGGAAACCCTCATGGGGTAGAAAACCCAACAAAGCTTCCTCAATATAGATAACCAGCAAATACAAAGATGCAAACCAAAGACATGAGATCCTCCTCCTCCATAGCAGACCTCTCCCTCACAAGTGCGCTACATTCTGAGTGATAGAAGTGTGTCAAATGAGGAACACACATCCTCTACATATACACATCTCCGACTTGTACTTTATATTAACTAGGTCGGCCCCAACTTTACCATTGGTTTAAACACCCCATTACAATTGACTGGGCCGACCCCACTAGGGTGGTCTAACAACCCTTTGACCCACATAACACATACAGGGCCGACCCCCACTAGGGAAGTCTAATAACCCAAGTTACCTCATTCCGATGGAGGAATAAACATCTCCGGATATACAATAAGATCTTCACGGAGGAATGAAACATCTCTGGAATAATAAAGTACAAATATAATATTCTTTGAAGTTACAATATTTCAACACAACATTGTCATCTATTATGTGAGAGAGGGTAACTTTTCTACTAAAGTCACTCAAGGCTTGCACCTAGTCCACACCTTGTTGCAATCATATATGCACAATAAACATAACCATATATAATCATTAAAGATTTTATGAACTTCTTATTTTTTATTTACTTGTGATGACTCCACATAACAATCATTTGCTCTATTATAACAAACTTAAGCCCTGAAGACATAAAATCTCTATGAAATAAAGTTAATACCATTTGCTCTATTATAACAACCTTAAGCCCAGAAGACATAAGATCTCTATGAAATAAAGTTAATGTATATCAATCTAGTTATCTCTATCAAAAAAAAAATGATGTATATCAATCTAGTTATGAATAAATCTAGATATACTTACCATTTATTAAAACAAAATTACAACTCCACATAACAACCATTTGCTCTATTATAACAACCTTAAGCCTTGAAGACATAAGATCTCTATGAAATAAAGTTAATACCATTTGCTCTATTATAACAACCTTAATTATAACAACCTTAAGCCCTGAAAACATAAGATCTCTATGAAATAAAGTTAATGTATATCAATCTAGTTATCTCTATCAAAAACGTTTGATGTATATCAATCTAGTTATCTCTATCAAAAACGTTTGATGTATATCAATCTAGTTATGAATGAATCTAGATATACTTACAATTTATTAAAACAAAATTCAATAAATACTAACCTTTATTAAAATAGTTAAATGATAAAAAAATATACACAATGAAATAACAAAATATATATTTATTATAAAAAATTGTAAAAGTACATCAAAATACACAAATGAAAATGCCTTGAATACCTATACATCCAAAGATGAAATGCATATACAATATAGTTTATAAAATTTATTATTTAAAAAAATGTATAAAAGAAATAATAAAAACATTTTTATTTCATAAAAGTAATTTCAAAACTCAAAGTTGATAAACCTTCAACGTTGATAACCATTTTAGATGAATAATCAAAATAAAAGGGACAAATAAAAATAAAAATAATTCTTACTTGTAACACAAGTAACCATTAATCCTTAATTACTTTATTATTATTGTTTAAAAATAAAATTTTATAATTAAGTTAAAAAAACTTCATAAATAATCAAAATAAAAAGGACTCTTACTTGTAACTCAAGCAACCATTTACACTTTTTTTTCCATCAGAAAGCAACCATTTACACTTATCTGCTTTATTTTTATTTTTTTATTATTATTTAAAATTAAATTTACATCATGCGACATGGGCCTTTTTATTTTATTTAATAATAATTTAAAATAAAATTTCCCATCATTAGGCGCGTTAGTGTCATTTAATTGATGTCTAAAATATTACAAATATAACATTAAGTGGGACTTTGTTCTTCATTGCATATTGATTAATTTATCACAAAATACAAAATTAGTTGTGAACATCCCATCCATTGATAAAGTCGAGTCAAGATTTGTCTTTGGTAATACTCAAAAATGTTATATTGACTTGATTAGGGTTACATCGACTAAGTTTTTTTTAATTAAATTTTTTTTATTTTAATTAAAATGTTTTTTTTTCTAAATAGGAAAAGAAATAGGAATATGTGTGTGTCGCGTGCGTACCATGTGCATGTGTGTGTATATGTGTGTGGGTAAGTTGGTAATTAGTGGAGATTATAAACAACTTGTAACTATCATTCATTTTAGATGATAAGGAACTTATAGAGAATTTCATAAAGGAGGGTTTTGATGATCGGCTTTTGGAAACTGAACTAGGCGGCTAGGGTTCATTTCATAGCCGCCCACCCTCTTCATCTCTGAGTGGCGATGTTTGAGATCATCCAGTGGTCTACTATTGTGGTGGCTCTCCCAATGTTTGCTCGGCAAAGGCGACGACAATAACTGAGGCAGGTTGGCAGCTCTTAAGGCTTGGTGGCAGTCCCATGCGAGGTGGTCGCGGCGGTTCCCAGTTCATGCAGTCGATGGCTCATACGGCTTGGCGGCGGCTTCCTGTGGGGCGACAAAGTGCACGGAGGTTCTCATAGCAGCGTTGCCCAGCTCAAGTTTCAGTTGTTGTATGAACAAATCTCCCCAAGGAGATGGAGAATCCCATGAAGTGGCTCTCCCCTCCTACTCACGAACCACAATGAAGTCACTGGCAAGGGAGTGAATGGTTATTTATTGGAATTTTTTGTCAAATGCAACAACATCTAAAACAATTATGCTTGATGTTGTTTTGGGAACTAATGTATGCGAAGGGAAATGTCGTCAACATTGTTTTGCTCGTTTCAGATGGCTTATGACTATGGCATCTTTTTGTTTTTCTTTTTTGTTCTTTTTGAGCAGTTTTTGTAATGGTGCTAAACGCAAAGTTTAGTTTCACTGTAATAAGGTTTTGTAGTTTTTCGCTCTTACTTTCTCTATGAACAATGAATTTATGTACATATGCACTAATTAATCTATGGGTTACATCTATAAAGCCAACAAATCTCTAAACAATGTGTTTTGTTTTCATTAATAAAATGCGATTTATTTTTAAGAAATTATTATTATTATTATTATTTAAACAAAACTTCAGTTTTATAATTTTATAAATTGATAAAGAATACTAAGATGAAAATAACAAATCCAAGTTGTATATGTAATACTACAATATTATACCGTCACTTCGTTAAGTGGTAATTTCTCAACAAGTATCTTAGATCAAAGTTTCATCATTACACATATTTCATTTATATAGTTAGTGCAATTGCCACCCACCACATAGGCACTACAATGCACCTTCTAACTTTCATCCATACATTGTATCTATAAAACCATGGAATATAGGGCTTGTTCAATTATCTTTATATTTCCCAATTATCCGAAGTCATTACTTTTATTTTAAAAAAAGGGAGAGTCAAATCTATCTTTCCCGTGAAGTCAAATCTCTCTTTCCTATATTAAAGTGAGTAGTTTATTATTATGTTAATACAAAATTAGCTTTATGAGAAAAATAAAAATCAACCACCTTAACAAGCTAAGGCTTGAAATTCCATCTCATGTTACTACACTTAGTCCAAAAAACAAAAACAAAACTATTTAAAACCAACGCCACTCCTAGATCTTGAACTAAGATCTTGTATATATATTCTTTACTAGGTATAGGGTACAAATGAACATCTTCTTCCATCTCCTTTCATAGGATTCTAGGATTGGTGTATTACATCCTTATTAATGGGTCTCCATAATGGGTCTCCATAGACGTAGTCACAACAAATTTGAATATGTTATTACAAATATAGTGAGGTTAATGATCAAATTATAATATTAAAAACGTTATTTTATAACATGATACTATAAATATAGTAATAATGCTTTGATTATTTATAATCAAATTATAATATTTAACATATGGTTTTTTAAATAATAATTAATAATAATAAAATACAAAGTTATTGTGGTAAAAAATGTATTATTAACACTTTGAACAAAAAATGTAGATCGGCAAATTCATTAGGGTGAAAACTCCAACAATGAATAAGCATTGTGCCTTTTTTTCATTCTTAGATTTATAGTACAAATTACAAAGAAAGATAGTTAATCACTACGAAGTATATAAACACTTGTCACGTCCCCTACCGTCGGTCCAACGCAAGGAAGCGATCATGACACTAAGATCTGGGCTTTTACACAATACTCAACCCCATTCATTAAATCCACAGCAATAAAAGGAATGTGTGCAGATGCCATTCAATTTAACACAGCAGAAGTAATATTCTACACACACATATAGCATGCAATTTCCAGCATATGGATAAACATGCACCAATTTAAAAACATTTGCTAAAGTAAACACATAAAGAGAGAAATACTTATCTTCGTTGAGAAATTGTCCCAAGCAACTAGCTATGTCTCTGCAACGTTCCACCCAACCATAGGTCTCTGCCCAGCCTGTATTCTTCAACACTCAGAGACCACCCTCGAGTTGGGCATGATATCTACAATGAAAAGGGGACTCTCAAGCTCAGCACAACCCAAAGCAATGGATACCCATCTCAACCCCAACATTCAACAATGGAATTCACAAAATAGGGTCCATGGGTTTTCCCCAAACCGTGGCACACCCAAAAACGAAATGTTAGATGGGGAATCAACCCTAGGAGAGAAAATCGATTTCAGAAAACATTTATCAACATTCAAGGGGCAGAAACGGCCTCTATAAACCCCCAAATCGTGACTCTATTCTTCCCAGCCACTCTGCAACAAAAAAACGAGTTCCCCGCTATGGAAAATGAAGGAAAATGGTGGAAAACGTGAAGGAAAACGCCCCAATTAGCTCAGATTGCGTGAGGGAGCAAAGAACATGGGTGAAGAATGGCTTGGGGAGCAATTTTGTGGTTCCTTCCTTTCCCACGAAGCCAAACACGGATTTCTATGAAGGGTGGCTTGCCCATACCCAAATTTGGACAACCATACCTCTCCATTCCCCAAGGGATTAACTACCTCAACCAACTCTTGGGAGAAATGAATGATTTGGCACAAAAGTCAACATGGGTAGTTGAGGGTTGATGGGTTCTCTCATTGACACTTGGCTTGACTTGATTGGCTTAAGGGTTTGAATATTTCCCTCCCAATTCCTTGTAAACATCATGCCCCCATCTCTTGTTGCATTGCATAGCTAGTTGTGGGCATTTCTCTTAAAATGCATATTTACAATTTCCACGGCTTACTAGCACATGGGTAGCATAATACCAAATACTTGCCTCTTCAAGGTCGAGCATTCACTAGCGGGGCCTTAGCCTTGAGCTCCACGCTAGAAATCATACATAATATGCATACAATATTTACATTATAGCCCAAAATATCCTAAGGGTCAAAATGGGGGTATTACAACACTATGCCCTAAAAGTCCTATTATAAGATCTCATTCTTTCTTTGCTTTGCTCTCATATGCTCAACAATAGAACAACAAATCAATACGATAAGAACATAACCTCTTTATGTCGTTACAACTCAAGCTATAACATGTCTTATTTGTAAGACGGGAAAAATATGTAAAAGCATATAACTAAGATCTACCCTATCTAAAATCCTATGGAAAACACTGTAAACTAGATCTAACAAACAAAAAAGAAAAGACAATAAATTTATTTGGTAAAATTCCAAGGTTGGGACACATCCACGGAAATAAGGCCTTCTTATTCTTCAACAAATCCTCCCAATTATTACTACTAGAGAACAAATAATTATGGAGTTTAAATGAGATCCGTAAAAATATCAAGCATATGGTGATCTAGCCTAATGACCCCATAAGGTCCAAGGTAATGAACAATATAATAAACCACCCTCCACACTCACTTGATTCAAGACTAATTGCTTTAATTTATAGTAACTAGGAGAAACCTAGACCATTGATCACAAGGCACAATCAAGGGTGGAGATCAACCAATCCATAAATATTCATGGTAAGCTCATTAAGAGATAAGGGAGAAGTGGTGGATAAGATTGATCTAGTGGTGTAGGTCAGTGTTACCTGAGAGATAGGCCACCACCAAATAACTCCCAAACCTATCTCCATACACATGTGCAATGTTACAAAAGTCTATTAAGTCCTAATTACATGTATAAGTGTCCCACAAATGATATTAAAATTGTCATCATTGTGACACTAGGTACACGAATACATCAAGCCACTAGACAGCATGAAAGCACATTCTAACATTACTAGGAATTAAGGTTAGGGTTATGATTTCTTCTTTCCCAAATTGTTAATCAAGGATGGGGTTTGTTACCTTAGAATATCTTGAAAGAACATACATCACTAGCTCCACATGTTTGAGATATGAATGTTGGCATGGCATCCCCATGGTGTTGTGTAGTCAAAGGAGAATTAACTTTCAAACACCATAACTTTTTGATACAAACTCCATTGAGGTACTATTTGCATTATGAAAATTCCCATCCCAACTTGTGTTAACCCATGGTCAATCCACTACATTGATTATGACTTTTTTAAACTCAAAATGTGCATTTTAAGCCTGAAATATATGTGTGTGTTTTTTGCATTGCTAAGTGGATTTCATGGTCAATCTTGTAAATGAGTAAATCCATAATTTCAATTCTTCACCCCCAAAAGGATGACAAATCATATAGTGATCTATTTGAAATTGCCCCTACTAACATAACGGTTAATTGGTTGCAAGGTGAATATGCATGTTTGTTTGGCTTCCCTCTCTTCCTCCATTGAATGCATTGTATGGGAGTATGTGAATAAGTGTTTTGGAATCATTTCTATGAGTTAAAAAACTTCTCTATCAATGATATTAATTTCTAATTTAAAAAAGTTCTCTATCGATGATATATTTATTTAATTAGAAATTGATGCCTCCTTCCTTCCATATCAAAAGAGCCATTATTCTTATATATTCCTTTTTGCAATTCATTTTATTATGATGCCACAAGCTCACCCATCCCCATTCTAGGAATTACCAATGAAAGGAGACAATGGACAACATTGTCGTATACCACACCATGTTTGGAAGCATATGTGCACAATAAACATAAGCACATATAATCATTAAAGATTTTATGGACTTCTTTATCCTTTATTTGTGATGACTCTACATAACAACTATTTGCTTTGTTACAACAACATTAAGCCATGAAGACATGAGATCTATATGGAATAAAGTTATGCATGTTAATTTAACTATGCATGTGGATGGATCTAAATACGTAAAATATTACATACGCTTATTAAAAATAAAATTACAAAATATATTAACATTTCTTAAAATAGTTAAATAATAATAAAATATACATAACAAAATGAAAATATATTTATTTATTATATTAAAATAAAAAATAAAATAAAAAACAAAAACAAAAACTATGCTTTATAAAATATATGTAAAATCTCCACTACAGCATAATCAATAACATAAAAAGAGTTTATAAAAATATACATGTTTTTTTTTAAATAGTTAAATGATAAGAAATGTACAACAAAATGACAAAATATGTATTTATTATAAAAGAGTTGAGAAGAATATATATCACAATAGAAGCCAAATATGAAAACATTAAAAAAATGAAAAGACATAATTATAAAAACATTTTTATGATTTAAAAACAATTCACAAGTTCCTTCTTACAACTTTTCATTTGTAATTGGTTTTTGGATGGAGCTTTATTAGTTGGCTCTTGTGGTAGTGGTATGATTCTAAAAATCAACTAGGATCATTACTACAAGTTTTAGATGAGGTGTTAGTATAGAAGCAACACAAAAGTGGAACTTTTTGTTTTATGGGGACTATTACATTTTGCATCTATGAATAGCATTATCTCTCTTTTGGTATTTAATGACTCAGAGATTATTATTAAATGGGTAAGTGATTATTATAACTTACAGGTCTTGCAGTTGAACCATTGGTGCCAAAGAACAAAAGGTTTGTTATTAACTTTCTGAGATTTATATTTCCCACATCTACATGATTTTCAACTTTGAAGCGGACTCCTTATAAAAAAAAACATTGAATCGCCTTGATGGCACTATGTTCTTTGAAGAAGTTATGGAAGACTCACTCATATTTGAAGGCTCTGTTATGTTGATCAGTTAAATCAGTTATATATGGATTTTGTTGTGTGTATTGTTATTTGGATGTAAAGTATTCAATAATGTATAGAAAGTGCATTTTCTGGTTATTTGCAGTTTTTGAAGGACAATTAGTACATATTAGTTGATTGTTAACTGTCTGATATGCTTATTTTTGGGACTAGTTAGGAGTACTATTTTGTCTGACAAACAATCATGGGAATGGCACTATGAATATATTTGGATGTATTTTATATTTTCTTTGATTTAATCAATAGCAAGAAAATGGTTTGTTTTACTTTGAAAAAAAATGTTAAACTTTTAAGATGAATGATAAAAATAAATTGGACAAATGAAAATAAAATAACTCTTACGTATAATTCAAGCAACCATTGACTTTTATTTACTTTATTATTATTTAAAATTAAATTTTCATCATGTATTTAGACATTATGGTGTTTGATCCTTTTTATCAAATTTCTTATCATGTATTTAGATATTATGTTCTTTGGCCCTTTTTAGTCTATGTCGTAGGCAAGAGACTATATGTTCTGTATTTTGCAATTAATTTGAAAATCAAACATCACAAGACATTATGTTTTACAAAGTCACTACATATAATATTATTTTTGAATTTTGGTTTTTATGTTTTTTCTCAAAGTTCATTGGGTAAGAGCTCTAGATTTGACAATTTTTATCATTGCACGGTTTACATAAAATTATAAAATAAATATAATTTTCACATACATTATAACTACACTATAGCTTAGTTGAAATATTTTACTAACTTTATACTCATCTTCCATTTTACGACATCTGTCAATCTCAAGTTCGTTTTTCCTGTATCAATGACTTCTCTTACGACACTTGTTGAATAGACTATGTTGTATGGCACATTACATCTAGAAAAATGGAAAGGAAATATTTCTAATCTTTTACATTTTCGCCATGCAAATAAGTAGATGTTTCTACATGATCATTTGCCTTGCATATCTGATGAACTCTTGTTAATGCAAGGGTTTCAATGATGTCATGAATGTCTTTGTAGATGATGGTTGGCCTTTGTTGGGAAGTGATGGGGTGGAGGACGTGATCATTGCCATAAATTCATCTCTAAGCAAATTGTTAGGTTCTCAACTTGCTGCTTCTGATGGCCTTTCAGCTCTTAATGGGGGCATTCTATGTGCTAAGGAATCTATGCTATTACAGGTTAGCATGGAACCCTAATTCCATAATTTTGAAATGTAAATCCTATGAATGGTACTCGCAGAGAGAATCTAAATAGAAGGATATATTTGGTGATTTTTTTGAGATTCTTGAAAGTTCTCCATCTATCTGAGAATGAGATGGATTGTGTATTTGATAAATTGAATTTGTCTGCAAAATGTGCCTCCTGCATTACTTGTCCGCTTCTTGCGGGAACGGCGCTCAAAGTGGGCTGATTGTAATATTGATGCTTATTATTCAGCTACCATGAAAGCAAATGCTTGCAAAGTTCTAGTTTCACTGGGGGGAATTACAGGAAGTCAAGTTATCCTTCCTCTAGCACACACTGTGGAGCATGAAGAGGTAGATGGGCTTTGTTTCACTACTTGATTTAGGGAACGCATACCAAATTCTTCTTATTTGGATGAATGATTCTCTTTTATATGAATGAACACAATGTTTCTCAAACTTGTAAATTTGTGATTTTTGGGGGTGTTTGCATAAATCTGTTGGCAGTTCTTGGAGGTCATCAAACTCTAGGGACATGGTCTCACACACGAAGAAGACTTGTTGTTTAAAGATATGTTTATGTTACAGGTATTCTTGTATGAGTATTGGTTATGAATTGATACTATTGTAGTTGTTATGATGGATGAGATTGAAATTCTTCTCCATGGGATTTTAGAAAAACAAAAAGTTCTCATTTGAAGTCTGGCATATTGTTTTTTTCCTTCCTGAACTTTATCTCAGTGAATGATAAAGAATTCAATATTTTTTTCTGAACTCTGTTTTTCGTCTTTGTTTTGGACAGCTCTGTAGTGGAATAGATGAACATGCAATTGGATTGTGTGCTCAACTTGTGTTTGCTCCAATTGATGCATCTTTTGCTGATGATGCTCCTCTACTGCCATTTGGATTCCGAGTAATTCCTCTGGAATCTGGATCAGTTGAGTATATGTTCTAACCAGTGTGTTCAAGAAACTTGACCTTAATATATTATGGAATGACATATGACATGATGTAGATGTTTAGTAGTGTATAACATTTATTGGTAATTGACAAGTGTTGTATGGTAACTAGGAGCTGACTGTATCTTTGGCTAAATGAAATCTGCATGATGCAGGATGCTTCTCCCCCAAACCTAACATTGGATCTAGCTTCTACTCTTGAGTTTGTATCAGCTGGAGCTCAAGCAAGTGGTGATTGTGGAGATAACCCATACAATATGAGATCTGGATTAGCTATTTCTTTCCAATTCACTTATCAGACCCATGTATGAGACAATGTAGCATCCATGGCCCACCAGTATGTACGTCATGGCATATGTGCAGAGGGTTTCCATTGCACTAGCTCCTTCTCTATAGAGTCCTCATCTAGTACCAAGGTCACCTCCTGGTACCCCATAAGCACTTACGCTTACTCGTTGGATTTTTCAGAGCTACAGGTAAATAAGGGAGCATGTGCAGTGCACCCAGTAAATTTTGTTCTGGACTATTCCATGATTTTGATTTCAAGTATTATGAGTATTCTGAAATTATTGTCTACTGATTACCATTTTTTGTTCAGGATGCATCTAGGACTAGAACTTCTTGGAAGTAATTCTGGAACCAATGAATTTGTGTTGAAACTATTGTGGCACCATTCAAATGGAATTGTGAGTTGTTCCCAGAAGGTATGCATGACATAAAGAGGGAATACGATACTAAAAATTGCATTGTCTCTCTCCCTTTTTCTAATTGATAAAACTAACTCTGAAGGGATTGGATTTTTCCATCTAGAAATCATGAGTTCAATACCCATTGAAACTTCACATACACAAATATTGTATTCCCCGACTCCAGAAGCTAATTGCAATATGTACATGGCAATGAGATCCGAGACATTATTCACTTCCCATGTTTCACTTTCTAATATTGTACTATACTTTTGAATTTCAGACATTGCCAGTTTTCACATTTTCAAATCAGGCAGGTCTTGATATGCTGGAGACAACCTTGGTTTCCCTACAAAGTATATCATTGGAAAAAATACTTGATGATAATGGCCGCAAGAGGCTATGTTCAGATTTTACACAAATTATGTAACAGGTAATGCCTTCCTTTGATATTGCGTTGTTGCCTTACATGGTACCCAACTTGGTAGGAACTGTTGAAGTTCAAGTTGCATTGAAAATATCCATGGTATACCTAGTTTGTTCATTTTCTTTTTTACGGGGTTATGCTTATCTACCTGCTGGAATATGCATTTCTAGTATGGGAAATCTTGTTTCATATGATCAAGCTATAGTGTGGAAGGTACTTAATGATGAAGACAATACTCACTGCATAGCTTTCATGTTTGTGAATTGGTCTTTTGTATGACCATTTTTTTTATGTAAATTCAATAGAAAATCCATGTTGGGATCTTATCATTCGAACAAATAGGTTTACTACATTTTGAAGCTTTTGTAACTTTAAGTTTTATGCCAGTTGGACAGAACAACCCTACTAAAATATTTTATAGGCTCTACATGTAAGAAGCATCCTTTGGATGCATTTTCTTTAATTAACGGACATATGCTTAGTTTCTAAGATGTATCAGTAAAGTTTCTTTGTTGGGATTTTTGAAATTTTGAATTTGCAATGACCTCAGCTTCATTTACCACCAATATACTCAAAATCAGCATGTACAGTTCTATCTCAGAAATATTTCTAGAAATAGTTGAGGTCACATCCTTCTGATAACCCTTTGGGACGTATCTCCATTTTTCATTAACAAAATGGGATTGTAAAGAAGAAATATGCTCCTATTTTGTTCCTTGCTAACAATTTTCAACAATCTACATTTCTCCTTCATCATACAGAACTCTGGAATCTTCTTGCGTATGGAGATTGACCCATAACAAAAGGACCAAACCAGGGTTCTTTGGCAAGCTACCCATTATCATTAGTTTTTCATCCTAATATCTTGTTAAAAGAGTTGCATACATGAGATGATATAATTTTTGTGCACTAGAACATTTTGTTTGAAAGTAGATCATTTTTTTGGTATGTAATAGGACCACCCAATCCCCTGAAGGGTGCTAATTTTTTTGTTTTGGTATTACCCTAACTCTACCTTTTATTTATTGAAAAAAAATTAATTTGAGATCAAAACATTGGACTTAGTTTATGGCTTTACACATTGATTTATTTTTTCGATCCTTTATACTAAACTGCAAAGCATTTCACTATTTAAGATGTTATTAAAAAAAAATTTAAATATCTTATTTGGTTAAATTAAAAACCAACACAGTCATAATTATTGTAGTGTACTTTTTAATGTCCATTGATAAGTAAAGCATGGAAAGGGATCCGATGCGCTATCTAGTGATGTTGTCTAGGGAGTGCCTAGGGTTGAGATGAATTGGATGGATGAACCTGGGAGGCATCTGCTAAATTTTGAGCATTAATTCACAATACTCTTGGATCTTTACTGAGAGAATAACATATACAGTATATCAATGCATAACAATCACAATAAGCATGACAAGCATCACAAGAATCAAAAGCATGAGAGACAAGAGACACAAAGTTTCCGTGGGGAAAACCCTAAGGTGAAAAACCCCACAACTTCCTCATAGATAGAGAGAGCAATGGCTCAACCAAAGTACAACCAAAATACACTTGAGATAGTCTCATAGAGCAGATGATCCTCCTCCTCACTAGTGCGCCACTTTCTGAGTGAGAGAAGTGTGACTTTCTAAATGTTCCAAATAGAGATCTCCCGATCTCTATTTATACTTAACATGTTTTCCCAATTACACTATGGGGCCGACTTGTCTATCTAGATACATCCATAATATAATATATATTTCAGGGCCGACCCCACACATGGTGGTCTAATAACCCATCGGCAAGTACACACACTTGCGACACTTGTCAATCCACATGACAACACTTCCTTATAAAGGAATAACACATCTCTTATAAGGGTACAATAAATATATATGAAATACATAGATGAAATACATTCCGAAGTTACATATACATCAACACTCCCTCTTAACTAGGAAGGTATTTCTCGACACAGTTCTGCTAGACAAGTATTCTTCTCGGGATCATCGTCATCGATGCATCGTCATCATCATCATCACTGCTGGTGCTATCTCAACCAATCTCTAACTCTACTCATCATAGGAAGTTCTACAGAGCCAATCCTTTTTCATACTGGATGTAGGCCCAACACCTACAGGTCTTCGTCATCACTGGCCATACTGTTGAATCCTTAGGACTTATTACATGCATCACAAAACCTCGAAAGAGCATCCCAGGTTGTTATGAGCACACGGCTCTACCTATAGGATCTCCCAGGGCCATATTATATGTAACCTCACCACAAAACCTCACAAGAGCATCCCAGGTTGTTACAAGCACACAGCTCTACCTATAGGATCTCCCAGGGATAGATTATATGTGGTCACCACAAAACCTCGCAAGAGCATCCCAAGTTGTTACGAGCACACAGCTCTACCTATAGGATCTCCCAAGGACAGATTATATGTGGTCATGGAAAAACCTCGCAAGAGCATCCCAGTACTTATTACGAGCACACAGCCCAACCTATCGGATCTCCCAGGGACAGATTATATTCCATAGGACAAAACCTCGAAAGAGCATCTGCCAGATATCCCAGGGCCAAATTATATGCCATAGGAAAAACCTCGAAAGACTATCTGCAAATCTCCCAGGGCCAAATTATATGTCCTCCCAGAGCAAAACCTCGAAAGAGCATTTGCCAGATATCCCAGGGCCAAATTATATGCCATAGGAAAAACCTCGAAAGACTATCTGCAAATATCCCAAGGCCAAATTATATGCTCATCTGCACAACTTGATCCACGGCCATAGAGTATCCATCTGATACTCACCATACATCATCTTGATGTACACATGATCATCTTGATCATCATCACTGCAACATCCTGCTGCATGTCATCTAGAGCAACATCCTGAAGTTCGTCATCCATGATCATCCTGGTCATCATCACTGCAACATCCTGTTGCATGTCATCTGGAGCAACATCCTGAAGCTCGTCATCCATGATCATCCTGATCATCATCACTGCAACATCCTGTTGCATGTCATCTGGAGCAACATCTTGAAGCTCGTCATCCATGATCATCTTGATCATACAATGCATCTACCTAATGCATACCAAGTATCTACCTGATACATATCATCATACATGATCCACCTGATCATACAGTGTATCCACCTGATACAAATACAAATACATGATGCATATCACCATACATGATCCACCTAATCATACAATGTATCCACCTGATACATATACAGATACATGGTCCAAGCATCCAACATGATGCATATACAAAATACATACGAATGATCCTACTGATCATATCCAACATCCAACATGATGCGTACATACATATAAATGATCCAACTGATCATATCCAGCATCCAACATGATGCGTACATACATATAAATGATCCAACTGATCATATCCAGCATCCAACATGATGCGTACATACATATACATATAAATGATCCAACTGATCATATCCAACATCCAACATGATGCATACATACATATATAAATGATCCAACTGATCATACAAAGCAGAAACCAGAACATCATCCTGATGCTCATCATCCAGCGCTTACATTCACAGCCGTGTGAAGGATACTCCTTCCAACATGCTTGGAATGGCTTCAACAAATGTGTCCATCACTTCTTCCTTGAAGTGTCATCAATCTGAAGAACGCCAAGCCTCTCCCTAAAGTACTCGAACTTCACCCTTGCTAGTGGCTTCGTTAGCACATCTACAATCTGCTCGTCCATCGCAACGTACAGGAGCTTCACAGCTCCTCTCTGCACCATATCCCTGATATAGTGATATTTGATCTCTATGTGTTTCAACCTGTCAGGAAACATTGGGTTCTCGGACAGCTTCACACAACTCTGGTTATCACAAAAGATACCAGTAGCATCCAACGGGAGATCAAATAACTCAGACAGTAGCTTCTGTAGCCATACTGCCTCACAACTAACTGAACAGGCTGCAACATACTCTACCTCAGATGTACTCAGTGCTACGCAGGACTGCTTCCTACTAAACCAAGAGATCACACCTAATCCCATACTAAAGAAGCACCCAGATGTGCTCTTCCTATCTGTAGCACTGCCAGCCTAATTTGAATCAACATAACCCTGCAGGTTAAACTTTTGATTTGCTTCATACCTGAGCCCATAATCAACTGTACCCTTCAGGTACCTCAGAACATGCTTTACAACAACCAGGTGAACACTCCTCGGATCTGTCAAGAACTGACTCAATGTTTTCACAGCAAAGCAAATATCTGGTCTCGTATTTGTCAGGTACATCAAGGAACCAATCATCTGACGATACATAGAGATATCAACTGGCTCAGATGAAGCATCACACAGAAGCTTCAAGTTTGATGCCATAAGTGTGGCCATGGCCTTGCAATCCATCATCCCGAATCTCTTCAGGATATCTACTGTGTACTTCCCTTGACCAAGGAAGATCCCATATGCACTCTGCCACACCTCCATACCTAGGAAATAATGCATCATTCCCAAATCTTTCATATCAAACTCGGCAGCAAGCTTCCTCTTAGTATCTGCAATCAATCTGTCATCTCCTATTACAAATAAGTCATCCACATACAGGAGTAGAATCACAGGATTCACTTCCTCAACCTTGTAGTAGAGGTTGGAATCTGCTTTACTCTTGGTAAAGCCCAAACTAGATAGGAAACTGTCCATCCTACCATACCAGGTTCTGGGAGCTTGCTTCAAGCCATACAAGGATTTCTTCAATCTGCACACATATGACTCCCTATCATGTATTTCAAAACCGAGTGGCTGCTCCACATATACTTCCTCTTCAACTACACCATTCAAGAAAGCAGTCTTGACATCCATCTGGTGTATTTTCCATTTCATTGCTGCAGCCATGGAAAGTACTGTTCTGATGGAAGTATCCTGGCTACAGGTGCAAAAGTTTCTTCATAATCTACTCCCTCTTTCTGAGAGAATCCATGAGCTACGAACATTGCCTTGTATTTCTCTACACTGCCATCTGCAGTAAGCTTGATTTTGTAGATCCATTTGGAAGTCACCACAGACTTATCTTTAGGTCTTGAGACAACATCCCAAACATCATTCTTCATTATTGATTGGTATTCCTCAACCATAGCATCCTTCCATTCTTTCTTTTCCACTGCTTCTTCATAACTGGAAGGTTCTTTGTTCATAATGTCACAGAGCAAAGCAACATAGCCGGTATGTGATCTGGTTCTCTTCTTTGCTCTGTGTTCTTCTTTTGGAATGCCAAATATTTTTGCATCTTGAATGAGCTCTCTAGCCCATGTAGGTTTCCTCTTGTGAGAGTTATCCTCACGGGGTGGATCTACAAGTTCTTGTGGATCTTCAAACTCACGAACAACTTCTGGAATTGCTTCAGTCATGGTAGTGTCTTGAAATCTAGTTTCCTTAGGTTCTTCATAAACTTCGATAGGTGCCTTCCTTGATTTGATGAATGTTGAGTTTTCATCAAATGTTACATCCCTGCTGACATCAATATTCTTGAACCTTGGAAAGTATATTCTGTAAGCCTTCGAGCTTTCACTGTAACCCACAAAGATACCCTTCTTTCCTGAAGGATCTAGTTTGGTCCTCTTTTCCTTTGGTACATGAGTGTAAACTGGACAACCAAATAGTTTGAGATGGCTGACTTCAGGTTTCTTACCAGAAAAGACCTCTTATCTTGTCTTGTTGTCCAATATCTTGTGGGGTGTTCTGTTTTGCACATATACATCTGTTCTAGATGCTTCTTCCCATAGATGCATAGGTAGATCCTGGTCATGCAGCATTGCCCTTGCTGCTTCCATGATTGTTCTGTTCTTCCTTTTTGCAACTCCATTCTGTTGAGGATTATAAGGAGCAGCCAACTCCCTCTTAATACCTGAATCACTGTAAAGCTTCTTGAAGTCACCTGAGGTGAATTCTTCACCATTGTCGGATCTGAATGTTTTGATCTTCTTGTCAGTTTGATTCTCCATCAAGGTTTTGAATTCCTTGAACTTATCAATCACCTCATCTTTGTTCTTCAAGAAGTATACCCAAGTCTTCCTGGAGAAGTCATCAATAAAAGAGACATAGTAAGCATACCCACTCAGAGAACTGGATGACATAGGACCACATACATCTGAGTGGATGATTTCCAGGATATCTTTTGCCTTGCTTTCACTGCTTGGGAAAGCCTTCTTAATGTTCTTACCTTTTGCACATCCTTTGCAAACACCTTCATGTTTGGTCTTGATTTCAGGAAGACCCTCTACAGCCTTGCTTGCAATTGGAAGTTCCCTATAATGCATATGAGCAAGTCTTATATGCCAAAGTTCACTTGGCTCCATGGATTCATGTACCATGGCATGTTCAGGTTGACCCTTCAACTTATACAAACCTTCTTCTTGCTCTCCAATCACTACTGCATCATTGATTGTTTTACCCTTTGGCCACATTAGGACTTGGCCATCTACAAATGCAACCCTCATTCCTTTTGCATCCAATGCAGAGATGGAGAGTAGGTTCTTCTTGAGCCCAGGTACATAAAGGACTTCTTTCATCTTCAAAGATTTTCCAGAATCTATGTTATAGGAGGCTTCACCACTTCCTTTGATTGGGTATTTAAAATCATCCCCAAGTTTCACCTTATGAGGCAATTCATGTTCAAATAGGTTTACAAAAGATTCCTTGAACCCAGTCATGTGTTTGGAAGCCCCATTGTCAATCAACCAATCATTACAACCATGGGAGATAGTACCTGTGAGAGCAGAGATTAGAACATACTCTTCTTCACTTGATGAGTCATCATCACTATCATCACTTTCTGCTCTAGCCTTCTTCTTTGGAGGTTCATCATCCTCGGCAGCATGAGCATGGAACTTTCTTTTGCTGCCCTTCTTCTTCTTCTTGTTATTATCCCTTTTGTTCTTGGGACAATCTGAGGCAAAGTGACCCTTCTCATTGCATGTGAAGCATCTTAGATCCTTCTTATTCTTTTGAAAGGATATCTTGTAGCGAGAGTGCTCCTTCTTGGGCTTGCTTCTTTTGGTGTGAGCTGCGAGAGCTTGATCTTCAACTCCCATCTTTTCCTCATGAGCTACAAGTATAGCTTCTTCTTGAGAGCATTCTTCCTGCAATTTGTTGAAGGAGATCAACTTCTTCCTTGCACAAATTCCTTGAATAAAGGAATCCCATGACCTGGGTAGGCCATTTAGAGTGGTCATGACAACTTCACCATTCTCCACCATTTCATCTACCGCTTCCAGTTATTCCTTAATCTGGGAGACCCTAGAAAAATAAGATTGAATGGTTTCTCCATTCTGAAACTTTACTCCTTTCAATTGGTTCCGCAGGGTCATCTTCCGATTTATGTTCTTCCCTTCAAATAGCTTGGTCAAAGAGTCAAACATCTCCTTGGGTGTCTTTAGAGAAGACACATAGGGTATGAGATGGTCTTTGATAGAATCAGCAATGATTCTCTTTGCCTTGACCAAGTTCTTCTTATGCAATACCTTAGCCTCTTCATCCTCTGGGATAGGGATGTCTTCTTTTATATATGAGTCCAACTCATTCTCTTCCAGGATTAACCCAATCCTATACTTCCAAGCTCGGAATTTATCATCCCCTTCAAGCTTATCCTCAAGCTTGGTGTGGTGAGACATCTTAAAGAGTACTTCAAATGGAAATAGAAAATATTTAGGTCTTACCACTTGAAATGCTGAAAACTGGATCTGGTCCTAGATTAGGGTTTATCGAAAAAACCCTAAAAATTCAAAATGTGAATTTCAACTTTCTGAAAGGATAGAAAGATGCGCCTTGATGAGCTGATTAGCCTGGTGTATCCAGAATTTGAGATCAGCAAAGCTTCACCCTTCAGATTTTCCTTTTTGTCCTCCCGGGTTCACTAGGGAGAGCCCTGAATTAAGGTTTGAGTTTCTCGGAGATCTACCTAGCCAAAAATCTCGATCCAAAGCTCTAAACTTTGATTTTTGCAAGGAGCTTCCAGCTATGTCTTCAGATTTCAGAAATTCCTATTTTTGTGGAAACCCTAATTTTTAGGGCCAAATCTGAAGATGCTCAGAATTGAATTCTGATTGGACAGATAGATTCTCCTTGATGAGTAGAGTCAATCTACTATACTTCTTTTCCAAAATCTGTGGAGAGAAACCCAATAAGTAAGAAACTCAAGTTTTCGTCACTGCAAGATGTCTTCTTCTCAAGTTAGCTCTGATACCATGTTAAATTTTGAGCATTAATTCACAATACTCTTGGAGCTTTACTGAGAGAATAACATATACAGTATATCAATGCATAACAATCACAATAGGCATCACAAGCATCACAAGAATCAAAAGCATGAGAGACAAGAGACACAGAGTTTTCATGGGGAAAACCCTAAGGTGAAAAACCCCACAACTTCCTCAGAGATAGAGAGAGCAATGGCTCAACCAAAGTACAACCAAAATACACTTGAGATAGTCTCCTAGAGCATATGATCCTCCTCCTCACTAGTGCGCCACTTTCTGAGTGAGAGAAGTGTGACTTTCTGAATGATCCAAATAGAGATCTCCCAATCTCTATTTATACTTAACCTGTTTGCCCAGTTACACTATGGGGCCAACTTGTTTATCTAGATACATCCATAATATAATATATATTTCAGGGCCGACCCCACACATGGTGGTCTAATAACCCATCGGCAAGTACACACACTTGCGACACTTGTTAATCCACATGACGACACTTCCTTATAGAGGAATAACACATCTCTTATAAGGGTACAATAAATATATATGAAATACATAGATGAAATACATTCCGAAGTTACATATACATCAACAACATCTGTGAAACATGAGCATGCCCTCTCGCAACAGTCGACGTCAGGGAAAGGAATCTTTTTATTTTACTCTAGCTCAGGTTGGGTTGTTGATCCAATCTGTACAGAGAACGAGTATTCCTAGCTACTATGGGAAAGGCCTCATAAGCTATGGGATGAGATTTCATGCGTGGACTCACAGACCTGGTGTCGGTTGTTACACCTATAAGAAGATTTGCTTGTCTCTTAGCATTGACAAGTGCTTAAATTGGATGATAAAAGGAGGTAATCAATTATACGGGGTAAGGCCTGAACATAGCCTGCAAGCTCTATTGTCTGAGAGTCATTGCCTCACGCATGTAAAGAGTTTCCCTGCACACTTTTTTTTAAACATTTGTTGGTTATTAGTATCTTATTTGCATATATATATTTTAATAATAATAAAATAGAATATAAATAAAATGATTTTGAAAAAGAAGTGACTTGTCAAGTTGAAAAATGAAAAAAATAGCAAAATACTATAAAAGGTGGTGAATGTTTCAAAGGACCTATGCCCTTTGAAAAAAGTGTTTTATTACTGGCATGTACACTTTTTTTTTTACATTTGTTGGCTATCCATATCTTATTTGCATATTTTTTTTGTCAATAATATAAAATAAAATTATTTTGAAGAAGTTACTTGTCAAGTTGAAAAATGAAAAATATAACAAAATACTATAAAAGGTGATGAAGGTTTCAAAGGACCTATTCCCTTTGAAAAAAGGTGACCTGTAAAGTTGAAAAAATAACAAAATATTAAATAACACATTGGTATTTTTTAAGAAGTGTGGACGGGGATACGTGAAGCTGAAGAGCAAACAAGGGTTGGAGCAGCAACAAAGTTTCTACGCTATAGTTCAATGGATACTCTGTATTGTTGCTTGCAGTTGGCATGGATACCATAGCAAGCAGTGGTTTATGGCTTTCTACATGGATACGATATCATGTAGTCAATTAAAATCCTCTTTCAAGTGAACCTCATTTGCTAATTATGCATAAACAAAAACTACATTGCTATGTAGGTACTAGTCAGGGCTAATTTACACTAGCATCCAATCCCTCCATTGTTCTTCATGTTCTTATTAAATGTAATTTGGATCCTCAAGACGGTACTATATTAGAGGCAAGATTTTATGGTTATCGTTTCAAAGTGGCTTGCAAACTGTCCTGCTTGTTTTTCTTCATTTTTGTGATATATATATTCTTTTTACAGTAATACTTGGTTGAATTGTTTCAAAACAAAGCTATATTCAATCCCATGAAACAAATATATATGTTCCCAATCTTGATAATACCAGTTCTCGGGCTTGATAATACATGTTTGACACATATATATGTGCCCGATGTTTTTTCATTGAATTTTAATTGAGATAAGACATCGATTGAACCAAATTCATACCTTCTATTGATTGCAATATATGTTCTAAATGATATATTTTATCCCCATTCCTCATGCAGGATCACACTACAACTCAACTTGACCTAGATTTGTTTCCCCTTTTATTTATTGCAATTGAGGTCCTTATTACTTTGATAATTGATATATTATTGTTTTACATAATTTAAATATTGTGTTCTGTCACATAAATTTGTTCTTTGTTTGGATGGCAGGGTGGTCACTACAGTAGGACATGAGAACCTCCTTGTTGTTGTATCACATGCTTCAAATCCTCTTTTATCTGGAGAACAGGTAGAGCTATTATGTAGAAATTGTCAAGTTAATTTATTTGGGGTTTGTTTACTTAATCATATCTATTTATAAATCCATGGTTTACATAGATTTGCATCTTAAATTCATTAGCACTCTTCCTCTTGATCCAGGTGCTAATACCGTGTATAACATTTTTTAAAAAGCTTGCCATCTCTCTAGTCGGCTTCCTTTAAGACCTAGTTCTCATCTAACATAAAATTTCAGTTAAATAGAGAAACTGGTAGTGCTTGATTTTACTTTGACTCGTATGCTTTTTCTATATCCACCTAAATATGTACTTACAAAAAGTTTAATTTTGAGTTGAAATTTGTTCATTTATTGAAGTAGATTTATTATATTCTTTATTTCTTCCTTGGTTGAAGACCCACGATACTGGCCAAAAACAACCATGCAACAACATAGTGGTGTACCATAAAATGTTAATAATATAGTTTTTTGCCATCATGTGTGTATGTGTGTTTGTGTGAGAGAAATAAATATGTGATGGAGATTTTCCTTTTTATCTCATAAGGTTTGACAATTTCTTCAAACTTGCATAAGCTTATGTAATGTAAACTTGTTTTTCCATCATATATGCTTATTGCTGATATCATTTTTTTCAATTGGATAGATTCATTCTGTTAAAGCATTTCAAAGATCATATTTTTATGGCCTAGTTGGAATCAATATTGTATTATTTTGTGTCAAATGGATCGCTAATATCATGCATGTTTCATGTGTTTATGGTATAGTTTCTTCATAGATTTCATTGTAATTATGTACTATACATTATTTTGTTCAATTGGATTTGGAAGCATGCATGATGAGATTGTTCAATGTGATTTGGAAGCATGCATGATGAGATTGTTCAATGTGATTGGGCAGCATGCATGAAAAATCTCGTCTTGTGCTATGTCTTCCACTACAGAGTTGGTCACTATGAAGTGGATGGTATATATACTATTCCAAGGAATAACCTAAGATAATGATGACACTAAAATAGCTAGAATAGATCAATGAGTTACCAACCTTGCCATGCTAAAGGGATTCCCCTTCCTAAAACAGAGCTTAAAGAGGTATATGCTTTACAAACAAACACACAAATTGAGTACCATTCTTCATATCATGATTTAGTAGAGTTCAAATCAACAATCTACACCAGGATGAAACAGGGGAAAAATAAAATTTTCTTTTGTTGTATAATAGCTATAATATAAAAGGTGTATAATGTATTTAACTAGCCTAGATTAACTAGTTTATAAATGGAACATACTTTATTTGCACCTCCAGGTGTCTACATGCTTAGGGTTTTCAAAATAATAGTTTTAGATAATATTTGGTCCTAGAATGTAATACTCCATTTTTTTAATATTTCATGACCATTGGTTGAATTGAAAGCCTTGTATGCATTTTTTTGTGATGTCGAGACTGAAGTCCTTCTGTACACAAGGGGTTGTATGGAATCCAATGCCATGTCCTATTAAAGAAGATCAATAAGATTTCTCAATGTTGACATTGAATCTTCATGGGCCATCTAGCTTGTAGATGGAATCCTCCCAGAGAGCTATATGATTATCCGTTGACGTTGTCCAATGCACTTTCAAGGGTTGAACCCATACACATTGTCTATGGATTTGTTTTATTGTTTTTTTAATTATTATGATTGATTAATTATGATGGAAATATCTTTAAAATTTATATGCAGTAAAAAAAATTCTCTTCAATTATGAAAAAATCTATAAAACATGGTACTCATTTAATACTTGCAATTAGTATTGCATAACAAAATCCATCATAAATTGTTGGACTTAGGTATCTCCAGAACCATAAGATAAAACTATTTGTCATTATTATTGTCTTCAAAACTCAGTGTCATCATTATCCTCTCTTCACCAAACGCCAATGTCGGTTCCACCTTATGATCTTTTTAAGGGATGTAATATTTTAATGGAAGACGATTTAACTGTTGGAATTAGAGAAACTCTTTCAAATGTGGAATGAAGGATAATCAATTCAAATATTAAAAAAATAAGCACAATCACACTTATTTTCACAAAACTTGATTTTGATCTTATGGAGAATATTAGCAAAGAGAATTCCATTTTTAAGTTTATTTTAGATTTTATTTTTAAAGTAATATTATTTCATTTTTTAATATATATATATATATATATATATATATATTATTTAAAAGTAATTTTAAATTATTTTATTATTATCATTTTTTTTCAAAATTAAAAGGCAGGGACTAAGCTGCCCGCAGATCTTGTTATTATTATTTCCCACCAAGGCACGATATACTTTTCCATAGAAAGTCATTGACTTGCATTAATTTTTTTGGCAACAAAAATTTTTACAATGTTTTACAGTGTTTTATGTAATTTTAATATTAAACATAATATTTCGAAAAATAAAAATAATTTTAACAATTTTTTAAATACAATATTTTTATTTTATGATTGTTCTGGTACCACTCCAATGGGACATAAATCCCTAAGAGTGTTTTTTATTTTCAAATTTAAAAACACACACACACACAAGTACTGTTCTGTCATGTTCCTGTGCTTAAAGTACCACATGTCATGTTCAGCTACCATCCACTTGTACTGTACTGTCCAACACTAAGATACACTTGTCAGTAGTTTTTGTTTATGTTCGCATTAATATTTGGAAGAGTGTATTGATGGAAGCAATGTTCAAATTTGAACCTTTCCCAACCCTTCCAAAGGGTTCTAGCCTTTCCTAGAAGTGTAAATTTAAAATTGTTCTTAAAAAAAAAATTAAAATCTGAATTTTACCCTTCCAATTAAGAAGGACATAACTTATATCAGCATTTCAAAAGAAGGGAAACATTTGAAATTACCCATGCATATAAATTTCAACTTCTATGTTGAAATTCCTATGCTATAAAATTTGACTCGTCATTCAAAATATTGGAAATATCATAAATTATAATCACTCACTCATGCACTCACTGCTCAATTGTGCAAGATGACGAGTGATGACCGACAACTACGAGGCACTGGACACGAGGATTTGAATCTGACTCTCAAGTTACTTCGGGCTGAGATATAAGGTGTGATAATGTGTCAATGACTATGGCTGTAAAAACAGAGAACCACTACTAGTCTACTACTAGGCCCAAAACAAACCCGAAACTTTGTACCTACTACCTATGTGAAGTTGGCTACCAATGTCCACTTGTTTTTCGTCAAAATGAAAGTCAAATGGCTAGTTTGATGAGTCCTCCTCTACAAGACTTCATTTCTTGCATGAATGTCACAAACTCATGGCAACTCTAAACAACACTCAATGGCATGCAACTACAAATAATGACATGCATCTAGGACCACAAACTATGCAGAGGTCAATTTATGCATTGATATAGAGAAGTGGCACTGGGCACACGATATGGAGAAACAATGAGTTAGAAAAAACATTTGGACCAAAGCACCACAATGGTTATTAATAAAATTAAAAACAAAATTGGCTCAGGAATAGTCTCAATTTGATGGGTGGAATGATCATGGTGTAATCTCCCTCTATCCTTCCAAACATATGTGGTTTCTCACCACATTTGTATTTGGAACTCGCCACCGAAATACGTATAAAAATCACATGTCTTTACATCCTCTTCTCTTTAAATCCTCATCTCATAGTCATAACTAAGGATTATTCTCACCACATTTGTCTTTGGCACTCACCACCAAAATACATAAAAAAACTTACATGTTTTTACATCCTCTTCTCTTTAAACCCTCATCTCATAGTCATAACTAAGGATTATCATGCATGCACATCCTCACCTTATAATATTAATTGGGTCAAGGCGCATAGACAACCATAAAATATCAAATGTGTCAAGATGCAAATAGCAAGAGACAACTATAAGTAAGTCTTATATTAAATTTACCATATAAGTATTTAATTGACACTATCAACTAAAATTTGACATGTTGGATTGTTGTTATATTATTATCACTCCTTATCAATGCGATTGTAAGGAACTCTTTGAAGGTGAAGTCCACAATTTTAAGTCTTCTTCCTCATTCTCATTCCTTTTGGTAAGACAATAAGGAGGGTAGTGGCCCGCATCAGCATTGAAAATGGTTTCGACATAGAGGTAGATACATTAATTCTTTTCATTAAATAGCTTAAATTTCATGCCAATGACTGTGAATTCGACGAATTGTGGACTGGTACAAAACACAACAAATTTTAGAGCTTCGAGCTCTTAATTACTCACATATAGAATTTTCTCAAATCCAACCATTAACAAACTTCTTTTGGTGTTCTGGTTCAATTTAAAAGGCAGATTGTCAAGACTCAAACATCTAGGGAGTTGCAAGGCTCTAGTTGACTTAGGATTGATTCCATTTCCCCTCCATCCCATACGTGTATGTTGTCGCAACAAGTGTTGAACAACAAAATTTGATGCCCCAGCGCCTGTGATGCTAGTGTTGCTAACTTGCTTGGTATGGAGTATTTTTTTTAATGTTTTATGAGCTATGTATTATTTTTTCATAAGCACCTAATGCCCATGATTCCTACATCTCTCAAGATTGAATGGATGCCCTCTCTCTAGTTTGAATTAAGTTTTTGGTTGATTTTATATGTAATTTTTTGTTGTAGGTTTATTATAGCCTCGCTTTGCTTAGTAACTTCATTTTGTACATAGTTAACAGTACGTAATTTTCTCATGGTTCTAGTTTTATTTTAAGACTATATCTAGTTAAAATGTCCTACACTATCCATAAGATAATGTGGATGCCCCAATATGTTTATTGCATAGTCTAAGTAGTTTTTATGTATAATGAAATGTGCTCCAACCCAGAAAAATACAACAGAATAGTTGTTATTTTAATGAATTGTAAAATTAATGTTACAAATATGACAAATTAATGTGTTCAAATTAGGTTTTATTGAAAATATATCATTTTCATGTAAATATTAAGGAGTGCTTATTTGTTCATGATTGTAAAAATTTGGACGGGCAATATTTGTTTCATACATTTTGGGGGGAAGAGTTTAGTTAATTTATACTTGTCAATTAAAGTACAATTATTTATATCGCCCTTCATTTTTGAAGGGATCCAAAAAAACAAATGCACTTCCAATTGAAATTAAGACTCACCCTTTAAATTTGATCATTGGACGCAAGGTTTTTACCTCCTAGGGGTCTGTCACTGGCATTGGAGGTCATGGATGGCTCATTCGCCTTACGTTCTCCGTAAATGTTCGGTCGGCTGCTACCCTGCCACCGCCAATCTAGAAATATTTTTATAGCTTTTTGTAAGGATACGAACTTTCCATAAACCACCATTTGAACCAGTGCAACATCTCTTCTTATGAGAATTGAATTGTGGCGTCTGATCTGTTTCTTAAATATGATTTTTATTTGGCTTGAAAGCAATTGATTTACACAAATTTGTGGTGGTTGCATGGTACTGTCCCCGATTACATTTCTATGAAACATGGTATAACTTCCATGGCTTACATTTCTGTGATTTGTGGTACATAGTGGAAGATGAAGGACAAAAAATATATCGCAACATCGTGGTGAATTGAATGAATCGGTCCATCCGTTTAGTCATGCCATGGGTGCACCACCCAGAACAGAGGAACCAACGACTGCAATAAAATGAAATGGTTTTTCAAATAGTAGAAAAAGGGGCTATGCTTAACTATATGCCTGCTGGAAAAAGAGAAGAATCAAAATAATGTAGGATCTTAGGTGGGTAAAATCAATCAGAGCCATCACTCACTGCCTGTGGATAAAACTCCAGGAAACATTATTGGTTAGAAGGAGCAAGGTGAAATACTTCAGAAGCATCCAACGCCACCTTGGCCTTGCAATTGTACCTTATCGAAAAATTGCTATATTATTCCCTTATCCGCTCTGTAGCTTCCTCCTTATCCTTTCTGTAGCTTCTCTAAGTTATTATCTTCCCTTCCTATAATGAAATATATTTAGAAATATAATGTCATCATGACGTTTTTTCAGGTATTTTTTGTTTTTGGGGCAGCAAGGTCCGTCGAAAGTATGCATTGTGGGTACTCGTTGGATGCGGAATTAAATTCCGCATCCAACGAGTGCTCTCGCTCGAAATTTGAGTAAAAACACAGGGAGATATGTTGAAAATACGAACAAAAAAATTGTTTTTCTTTCTTTCTCCAAAATTAATAAATATTATTTTATTATTTTAACTATTATTTCATTATTTTAACTATTATTTTATTATTTTCCTTAGGAGGCCCATTTTAGACCTCAAATTTCCTCTAATGAGGGTAAACTAATCATTGAGTGTTAAGACCAAGGTAGATAGATAAATAAAATTTGAATTTTCCATGAGTTGGGTCTATAGGCCCATATCTAGTATTTATGTTCTCAAATTCCTGCATTTAGTTGTTTGAGATGTGGTTTCGGGGATTACTATAGTATCCATTCCAAATGTCAACGTTTAGAACCCAAATTGACGTTTTTCTTCAGGACAATGAGCTGAGTTGAGGAGAAGTTGATCAAGCTAGATTAATATAGAAGCAACCTTAGCAAATTAATGAGGAACAAAAAGGTGTCAGCATGAAACTTAAAAACCCTAAAAGACAATTCTAAAAGAAGCTTAAAATTTATAAGATAGTAATAAATAGATTAATTAATTCTATTGGAACATATAACTATATTAATAAATTAACTAGCTATATTTATTAATTAGCTAAAATAGTCTCAAAGACTACTCATATTAATATTAATTATATTAATACATTAATTAGTTATATTTAATAAAAAACAAAAGTAATTAATTAATAAATTAAATAGCTAAAATAATAAATATAACTAAATAATTAATTACGTATATTTATTATTTGGCTAAAGCAAACTAACCCTAAAACAAAACACACACACACATATATATATATTACAAACCCTAAAAGGCTAATCTAACCATAAAAATATTAGAAAAAAAAAAGAGAAAAGAAAAGAAAAGGAGCTTATGAATGACCTAGGAAACTAATTACATGTTTTAATGTCTTACCATTGTTCTTCAATCTAAAAACAAGGGGATTAGTTAGAGATAGCAAAGTCCTTCTTGATAAGGGGAAGCCATGTATTGTTGATTTCAATCCCCCCATCCCTGTTAAGATTATTGGGATGCTTGTTATTTCTAAAACCTCTTTGACTTTGCACTTGTAGTAATGGTTGTATTTTTCTACAATATCAGTATTCTCTATAAAAGCGTGACGTGTAGAGTTGAGAGAATACTCAACTAAGGTCGAGGTGCGGGTTTGTTCATTCCTAAAATGTGACCCATGTTCTTTTATCCTTGTCTAGAAGGATCTCTCTATTTTTCCAATGTAAAATTTACCACAGGAACAAGAAACCTTATACACACCTTGGAATTGTTGTTGATCAATTGGATCTTTTACTGACCCGATTTTTTGTGTAATCGTTTCAGGTAGCCTAACTGAGGTAGAGATTTATTTCTTCTTTAATACTTTGGCAATCTTGTCTGTGACTGCATAGTTTTGAAACAATAACATAACAAGTTGTCATCCAAGTTGGGTTCAAATGCATGCAATTATGGCTTTGCCACTTGTCTTGTAGAATTAATGGAGTGATTTAATACCTTCAGGTGGGTTCAAACTTGGCCCAGGGGTGGTTTTTTTAAATTCCTTATCCCCGCCATTTTTCCTAAATTTTCAAAATGAAGATTACACACCTTGTTATCTTGCATATACCTTTGTGTTTAAACCTTCGAGAACATGGAAAAAACTAAATTTTTCAAAACTTCAAAAGCTTTTGCATTTGAGAAAGAAGCATGTTCAAATGTTGGTCCTTAGATAAGGTTTTGGAGACCATGTGACGTATGACCATCATTGAATCACCAACTGCAGTCATATTTTTTATGCCTTGACTCCTTCAAATAAATGTTCAAAATAAGCAAATCTATTACATTGCATAGGAGACAAATCCTCCTTCTTAAACTAATCTAGAACCCTCTACAAACTTAGGATAAAAATGGGTTTTAAAGGATGCTCCTACATCAAGCATTCAATAACTTATCAAAAGAAATCAATGTCACAAATACTATTACTTTTAGTATACAAAATAAGCATAATTTCCTATCCAATAAACCCAAAATAACTCATAGATGCAATACTTTTGTTGCAGTAAGTTTTCAAATTTAAGCGTGAGAAAGCTCTAGATGCATTTGATGTCTTAAAGCTTGCATATCACTGCTTAATCTCATTCATAATCTGGAAAATTCAACCTGTAACCTAAGTGGCGCAGCAATTGATGAGCTCATGACTCTTGGTGAGCTGGAGTCATAGCTGTTTGAGATAATTAACATTGATGTTGTAATATTTGACAAAGGATGATTTCTATTTACAACTAAGCATCAATCAAGATTTCAACTCAATCCAAATTCTCATTAACCATCACGGCTTCGTCACTACCTTAACAACTTCAATACACTACACACCGTGACATTTCTACAATTTGGTAACGCAATATTGTGACAAACATAGTTATCCTGCGATCGATTTCCAGCAATACATACACCAAACACATGCACATATCCACGACGATATTGTGGCCACCAAACACATGCAGATCTTCATGAGGCTATCGTGGCCACCAGCGAGCTGTCAACACCTTGATTTGGCATAGTTCTCTATTTATTGTCGTTTTGATTGTGTCATCAATCGACCGAGGATTCACTGAATTGACTAAAGAAATGTCCCGAAAAAATTCAATGTCTCAGATTTGACTATGGTGGACTTACCAGGAGAGATTTCGGCACGCATCGGGGCCCTATTCATTAGTTCTCAACCGCTTACACTTTTTTGTGTCAACATATAGGAGGCTTGTTGATTTGTCCATCGCCGCTTTTGTTTTTCTTATTGAATGCTTATGCAATATCCCCCAGCCTCGCTTTGGCAGGGAATTGCTGCAACACAGTTATTTCTTATTAAATTTCTTATCATGTATTTAGGTGTTTTGGCCATTCAATTGATGTTTAGAACATTGCAAATATAACATTAGTGTGTGAACTTTACTCTTCATTACATATTGATTAATTTATTACAAAATATAAAATTACTTGAGGAATTAGAACATGCCCATTAGTTGAGGATTCGTCTGTGGAGGGTGATGCTCAAAGATGTTATGTTAACTTGATTATGGGTAAATCAACTTTGTTTTAGATGTGATTTTTTTAAATTAATATTTTAGTAGTAAATTTTATTTTAATTGAAAAGAGTTTATTATTAAATTTGAAAAAATAAAAATATATGTATATATAACAATTAATAAATTATTCAAAATTCAAATTTACAAGTTAATGAGAAATATTTAGATTAAGATAACAAATCCATGTTGTATATGTAATACTATTGTGTTATACAATTACTTTAATAAGTGGTAGTTTCTATAGATCAGAGTTTTGACATCATATATATCTTTCCAACCTACCAAAAATAGCTTTGATCCATACAGTGTATGTATAAAATCAAGGAATTTAGGACTTGTTCGATGATCTTTATATTTCCCAACTACCCATCATAATTTTGTAAAGTCATTGCTTTTATTTAGAAAAGTGTGAAATAAAATGTGAGAATCAAAGCTCTCTTTTCCATATTAAAGTGAGTTTGTATTGTGTTAATAAAGTTAGGTTTATGAAGTGAGTTTTTATTGTGTTAACACAAAGTTAAGTTTACGAGTAAAATAAAAATCAACCATCTTAACAAGCTAAAGTTTGAAATGTCATCTCATAATTACTATGCTTAAGTCTATATAAAAACCAAAATTCTATTTAAAACCAAAGCGGCCATATCTAGATCTTGAACTAATATATGTTCTTTACTAGGTGGAGAGTAGAAGAGAACATCTTCTTCCTTTTCCTTTCTTAGGATGTTAGGATTGGGTATTACATCCATGCCAATGGGTGTCTATAGAGGTAGTTACAACAAACTTGAATATGCTACCACAAATATAGTGAGGTTATAATTCTCTTTCATCTTTGAGTGGTTATTTATGATTAATTTATAATATTAAAGACATACCATTTTTTAATAGGCTACTACAAATATGTGAGGTTATAATACTCTATTAGGTTATAATACTCTATTAGGTAATAATTATTATTTATGATTAAATATAGTATTAAACACATATTAATTTCTTTTTGAAAAATAATGACATAGTTAATGTGATAAAAAGTACATACTATTAATGCATTGAACACAAAATGTAGCTTGAAGAAACTCATTAGGATGAAAACTCCAACAATGAATAAGCATTGTGCATTTTTCTTCCGTTTTTAGATTTATAGTGCAAAATAGTCCTAGCAAACGACTAGTAGATTGGAATTAGGTCATGGACAAGTTCTTCACCACCTTGCATTTTACAGATGTGATTGATTTAGTTAACGAGCATAGGGGTGATATTAATGCTCGTCGATCTTTCAACTTGTGCCATAACTCTCCCGTTTCTCTTTCAATGATGGATCATTTCACAAAAAAGTGGGAAGTATAAGGGTTCATTGGAGGAAGACTAGAGCTTGAGAGGTTGAAGGGGCATGCATAAAAAATAATAGACGAAGCATCATGTCGCAGATGGAGGAAAGTGGTGAAGTCTAAGGGTGGTTTTGTATCCTTAGTGGTTCGAGAAGATCTACAGGTAAGCCCAATTGTGGACTTGGAGGGATAGACTATTGTGAGGAAATTTAATGGTCGAAGGATATCAATGGTTGGATTGAATTCATGGATGCAAGGTGAATGGGTTCCTATACTAGGTTAAGCACATGTCACCCATATCCTTGCTCAAGGTTGGTTGGGGTTTATATTTAGGACCAAAGAGGATGCTAGGTGGATTCTCTATGGTAGCTAGTACCTGGATCGGATTTTGCTTACCATTAAGCCCAAGCAACCATTACTTGATGTGCAGGAAGAGAATGAGTCTAGTTCACCGATGTGGGTGAAAATCCCAAATCTCCACTTGGAGTTCTATTTAGACACGGTGCTTAAATCCATTGGGGAATCCTTAGGAAATTTTATCACCTCAGATGAAATCTACAATCCAAGTAGTGCATGTTTGGTCATGCACTCAAATGGATTTGGAAAAGTGGCGGGGAATGTTTGAGACAATCAATTTTGTAATGGGTGAGAGGTCATATCTACAAACCTTGGATTATGTTAACATACCTTTCAGGTGTGCAAGGTTCCATAGGGTGGGGCATATACTAGTCGACTGTGACTAATCCTTCATAAAAATTTAAGAGGAACCAAAGAGGTGGAGACAATGGGTTCTTATTCGAATGGTTGTGTTGAGTGAGTATCAAAGCTCTCAACAGAAAAATCTTCTTTATGAAGGTTTAAATCCAAGGATGGTTTGAACATGGTTACTTATCTAACAAGAATAGGGTACGATGTGCTGTCAATAAACTTCTTCCTTGGTTAAAAACAACATGCTTGAATTTGTGTCGATCTACAAAGGAGGTGGGATTAGAGGTGGTTATTGGAGATATAACAATACCAATAGTTGTGGATTCACATAACAAAGAGAAAAATGTACTCCTCACTTGACAAATCGCTTTGAGTACCTGGACATATTGGCATATCAATGGAACATATTGAAAGCAATGTGGCATAAAATTCCTCCTTCTCGTTGTACTTCGGGTAAGCATAAATATCCACCCATCACTTCTTCTTTTAGAAGTCTGGGGTTGGTACCGTCGATTCTATCCACACATTGCTCGGTCCTCTCTCCTTCTCCTCTCCCAAGGGGAAAATTGGTGCTTAATCCAGTTGAAACAACCTATGATGAGTCACTTATTGTTGGTTTGTCCAAAGACTCAGATCCATTCAAGTCTCAAACTATGGGTAAATATTGACCAAGTAACCTAGATTCTCCATCATCTTCTAGTAGAAGGGAATCTTACCTTCACCAGCCTAAGTATTCCTCTCAAGTCTTGGGAGTTGTGGGAGGATTGGGATTTGATCATCCAAAGGAGTTGGGTCCAACCAAATTTGGGTGTAATTCTACACTAAAACTATCACAAGAGAATGGATCTAGGGAGATGAACCAAGGCCATCATTGTGTTTTACCTGGGATCCTTAGAGAAGCATGTGCCTGAAAGCGGCTCCCCCGTGAAGGTCTTTTCACTAAATGTTAGAGACCTTAGAGGGAGGTCCAGAAATATATCCCTCAAACATTGATGTAGAAACAATGGGTCCTTATGCACCTATTATTTTAGACTTGAGAAAGATGTTTAGGGATTGGGATTTCGTGGTTGTTGACTTGGTTGGTTTCTCGGGAAGGAATTATCACTAACTTAAGTGTGAATTTCTCATTTTTGAATTTTTTTGCAGTAATCTTTGGACTATGTGCTGATGTACAAAATAAGGAGTTGGATTTCAACCTGAATATACTTAATATTTATGGCCCTTACGATGGTAAGGAACAGTTTTAGAATAATATTTTCAACTTGAATTACATTCAAAATCAAATCTCAGTATTGGCGGGGATTGAAATTTAACTATGATACAGGAAGAAGTATGGGGCCAATTTGCACAGGAAGATTGTTTAGATAAATTTTTTGTTGATAAATTTGAAATGGCAAGTTGGGTAGAAATTGATCCTATCCAACTATTCCCCACTTGGGTCAATAATAGGAGCAAGTCAAATGCATTATCCAAATGACTGGATTGGTTCCTATCCCATCATGTGGTTCTACAAAAAAATTGAATAGTACTAGGCATGGGTTGGTAAAGTCCATATATATCTCCGATCACTATCCCATTTTCTTGGAGGTGGGTAGAGGAGATAAAAAAACCAAAGGTGCCATTCAAATATAATACTCAATGGCACGAGGAGGAGTATTTCTAAATCTTGTATGAGATAATTGGGTTCATTCTCAACTAGATTCTAATGCTCTTGCATGTGCACAATTTGTGGTCTCTCTGTGTAAGGTCAAATAGAAAGTTAGTGAATGAGCAAGGAAAAACCAGAGACTCTGGGATCGAACTCTCAAAGAAATTGAGTAGGAATTGGGAGATACTTGTGATGGGAACAGGACCAATCACACACCTTAGTATGTTCTCAATAGAACCCGTTGGCTGGAGAAACATTGATTAAAATTCCTATTGGACCAAGAGAGAGAATGGCGGTTCAAAAGCCGAGCTCTATGGCTTGAGGCCAAAGACCATAACACTAATTTCTTTCAGAAGTTTGTAAATCATAGGAGGAATTAAAACACCATTTGGAAGTTGTTAAATAATGATGGAAATGAAGTCTAAGGGTTTACAGAGTTGGAAAACCTAAGGGTTAAATACTTTCAAGAAAATTTCAAAGAGTTGGAACATGAAAATATAGGGGATATTCTTAGGATTTTGGGACACTTCCTGAGACTCATTTATGAAGAGGAGAATGATGATTTGTACAAGGTGGTAACTAAATATGAATTACTCGAGGTCATAAATTCATTTCGAAATTCTAAGAGTCCAAGCCCAGATGGATGGACCAAAAATTTATTCCTAGAATTCTTTGAGTTCGTGGGGAGGATTTGCTCAAGGTTGTGGAAGAGGTTAGACTTCCAGGTCATATGTCGGGGATTTATAACTTGACCTTCATAACACTTAAACCAAAGGTAGATTTCCCATATTATTACAATGAGTTCCATCCCATATCATTATGCAACAATATTTATAAAATTATTGCTAAGGTGGTTGCTACCAAACTCAAACTGATATTGTCCAGGGTTATTTCTTCGGAACAATTTGGATTACTAAAGGGTGCACTCATTCAAGAAGTCATTGGTTCAACACAAGAGGGTATTCATTTCATTAATACTTCACATTGTAATATCGCAGTGCGCAAGCTTGATCTTTCCAAAGGTTTATGATCGAGTATCATGGACGTATTTAAGGCTATTATTGCTCCATGTGGGTTTCGACCTTCCTTTTGTTAAATGGATTATGGGATATGTAAATTGATTTCATTTGTAGTTCTAATTAATGGATCGGGATCTAATTTCTTCAAACCATTGAGACAAGGTTTCCCATTGTCTCAGGTTACTTGTTTCTTCTTGTAGCGAAAGGTCTCAGTCAGGCTATCTTTGATGTGAGAAGGATAAACAAAATCCAAGGGTTGAGGGTAGGGAGAACTGAACAACTTAAAAACTCATTTTTTGTCGATGATGTGCTAAATTTATATTTCTTCTTTGAGGTTGAAGGAAAAATGTGTAAGCAGATTATATACCTCTTATGTGATGTGATGGGTATGGTTATCAATGTCCAATAATCTTCTATCTACATCTGGTATGTGGAGGACAAGCTGAGACATCGGTTGATTGGCATGTTTTCCTTTATATATTTCAACCTAGATGATGGTTATAAATACTTCAATTTGTCCTAAGTAAAAACAATTATGGGGATAATGATTAGAAATGGTTATTGTTTAAAGTGGAGAAGAAGATTAATTTTTGGTGTAACAGGTGGATCTCCATAGGTGGTAGGTTGGTGCTCATCAAGTCTGTACTTGAAGCAATACATGTATTTTGGCATCTGCTAGACTTAATTCCTAAAGGGGTGCTCAACAAGAGTAGATGACTATGTTTTGATTATATATAGAAAGGTAGCATTGAATATAAGGGGTCTCACCTAGCAAGTTGGAAGATAGTGGCCTCTCCTAAGAAACAAGGAGGATGGGGATTAAATAATATATTATTATTCAGTAAGGCGTTTGCATCCAAAATTTTGTGGGTTTTTTAGACCAATGATAGTTTATGGCAAAGGATACTAGTGGAAAAATATATTTCCCCTCATACTCTCTAGGTTTGGATTAGAAGGAGACAGAAGAGAACTACTAATTCCTCCAACCAGTGGAAGGTGCTCACCCTAGATTTCCCTCTTGTTGGACATTTTTTTGCCATGGAAAGTGAGCTCAAGATCTAAATTTTGAATTGGTTGATGCAATTGTAGGGTGTGGGCGTAATATTTTTCTCCCTGAAGTGTTAATTCTCTATCTATAAGATCTAGGAATGTGCACCCTTAATAGGATTGGTGATCGTCACACTACAACAATTTGGAGACAAGGATAGTTACAAGATCAAAAGGTGGGATTGAACATTGAATGTCGTCTTCATTGGAAATTCTACATCTTTCAACTCTCCAATTCACGTATCAAGCTTCATGATGTAGACGTTGAAATGGTTTTGGATTACAATAGTTCGGGTGGTCAGTATATAGTGAGACTAGGTACAAGGAACTATAAGAGGATAGGGCATCATACATTTTTTGGTGGTATGGTAAGCTTTGGAAGACTAAATCCTCAACAAAGAGTATCTTGATTTTTTGGATTGTGTTAAAAGGAAGGGTTCTTACTTAAAATATATTGCAATTGAGGAACAAATTCAAGTTATGATTTTATATCTTTCATCAAAATGATGCAAAAACCATTGTACATATTTTCCTAGAATGCTCCTTCAATAAAGGAGTGCTACCATGAATACTTCTCCAACAGTCAACTCAAGCCTTTTAGAGCTTTCCTTGTCCTAGAAGTGTTGGGAATTTGGTGGCCCAAAACACAAATATTTTTTAGGATAGGCCTACTCCAACATTTAAATTATCTAAACAAATTCTAGCCTTATCACTTTGTTTCATCCTACTCTAAGAACAAATAAATTTTGGTAGTGAGCAAAGCCATTATCAATAAGGAGTTGGCTTGGTGATTTTTCAATGGTGCTTCTCAAGGCATTGCTTGCATCAACATTATGGGATTTGTTCTTTACTTGTATGAATTTCACTACTATGTTAGCAAGGCCAATATAAGTCAAGGAACCAATAACCAAGGTGAATTTAAAACAGTTTTTTCTATTTTATAATTTTCTACGGAAACAAATATCGATTGTTTGCAAGTTTTTTACGATTCGGAGTTGATGATAAATTGGATTACAAATAGAGAGCAGGTATGTAACCTGGGTATTTTGCAAATTGCACATCAACTGAAAGATATTGCCAATCAATTTCATAGGATTAGCTTCACACATGCTTATCGTGAAAAGAATACTTATGTGAATACTCTATCAAAGGAGACTTTATAGTTAGCCTTAAGCATTTATGTCTTGGAGGAATATAATTTTGAAAATATGTAAGCATTAAGTTTGTTAGACACGTTAAGATCAATGTTTTTTTGGATATTTTTAGGATAGTGGTGATCCATCGACAAAAGTTTGATGTTTTGGATGTGCATTATTCCTAATGAATGTACTTTCAATTTTTTGTTGAAATAAAAAGTATGATTTTTTTCTTGGAGAAAAAAAATTATAACATCCATATATTTGATCAACAATGTAACATTTTACAACATTAGACAATGCAATAGAATAAGAAACCCATTTTATTATATATGAATAAGAGACTATTTTTCATACAAAATGGGACAACATAAAGGTCCACAATAATTAAAATGTCAATATGTAATTGTTACACTTAATGGTATTTTGATCATCCAATTAGGATAATATGTCCAGCACATTAAACAAAATGTATGATTTTCACAGACATTCATTTCAAAACATGCAACTTGTATTAACTTTCAATTATAAATATTTTCATTCTTCACTCGAACTATTACTCAAGTTGCTTGCATGCCTCGTTTCTTTATCATTTGTAGGTGATATTGTACTAGGGTTATATGGCTGAATGTTTTCTAGATTGGCTTGATTTTGCTCATTCTCTTCATTTTCCATCTACAAACATAGAAATAAAGTGTAATGAATATATCTAAATTTTCAACATAATATAAATGATTATGTAGATAAAAAAAATGTACCATAGCAAGAAGTGATTCATATATAATACACATTCTTTCAAATCCATATCGCATGCCATCTCTCAACAACTCTTTTGTTGGATCCTCTCCATACTTTGTTTCCAACAAGTGTTATATGCCATGAAAATATTATATTTGATATAAAGTTTTCTTGTTGTTCCATTACTTATAAAATGATGGAAGTAAAACAACATAGCTGCTTACAAATTGCACAGTTAACTTTTGATACTCCAACATATACTTACAACCCATACTTAACCCAATTTCAGTCAATTCTTTCGATGGATTTTCTTTGTATGTTAGCACATGTTATAAGACATCTAATAAAAAGTGTAAATTTATAAAAAAAAAAATATCACAAAAATTATGAAATTTTATGTAAGGAAAACACAAGTACTCTCAAACTTTGCAATAAACATGGTTCTTCCTTCCAACTTGTCTTATGTGTTGAATAGGTTCCTTTATTTTTTTCTTTTCTCTAACAAAACAATTGAAAATCAATATTTCATGCAGCAATTAAATTCTATGTACATAATTTTGGGATGCCTAGGTAGGCATACAAGCAAATAAATACATAAATAGACATATACAAAAGAGAATTAGGCATGAATCACTATTTTCCATTAAGAATGTATAGATATAAATACAATCTCATGTGACGCTTGGTTTCATATTCCACGTTGTATCTTAGACTCCAAGGTGACTCTTCATATTCACCTAAACATAATAGATTAAGTTTCCAAGATTTCCCCCCTTAATCTGAAAGGTTGTATGTGAGTCCAAGTAGAGAGTTGAAAACTAGAGAAGTGTTGACACAATGACTGTCGACAGGGGTTCACTTCGCACTGTCATCAATAAACCATCAACCGAACTCCCTTACGCACCGGCCCAGAAAGGTTTTACCCTTTCCAGCAACACTCGCATAGCGAGTGAAGCCTCACCCAAGATGCACAAGGGAGCTGCAGAAACCACGTTCCACAGTAGAGTTGAGGACATGCATCAAACATACATTGCAACCGTAGAAAATAGAGATTATATCTTTCGCACTATGCTAGCAGTTCATCATTTGCATATTCATCAACACATAATAGACATTCACATCAACATGGTCTAACTGCTCATTAGCATAAACAGCAATTACCAAACCCACAGAGCATTAAACATTTCACAAACATTCGCATTCATCATTTAACAGAAACAAAGACAAAGATAGTACCATAATCGAACATCTTCATGCATTCATTAACACCTGCAGAATGACCTTCGCAAAAATAGCCAATACACCATATCGCGGATACAAAACAGATCAACAACTGGATCAAAACTCAAAAGGTCGATTGCTCTATTCATCATCGGATCAATGCCCTTAGACTTACAATCATACTCATATTTATACAAAACTAATTGGTTACAAAATGGTCCACATGACTCTTATCTAACAAACTAACTACTTCTGCATTTTTCACGAATAACCCTTTCTTCCGCGGATTATCCCTTTTATAGCTATCAACTTCCGCACTTCCTCTGGACTAATCCTGTGTCAACAGGCCCCCAACAAAAACTTGTGGCTTGCCCTTGAGCCACCTCAACTAGACACGGCTAGTGTGTTCACCTACTATTAGAAGTCATCGTATGCAGTTTTGATCTGATCAACTACTTCCTTCACTGATGCTCTAATCCGTGCACATTCTCCCACCTACTGCTTCGTTGGGTGTTCGCAACCTTTATGTCGCGCTTCCTCCAGTTGCTCCTTAACATGTTTCATTACCTCTACCACACATGCTATGAGATCTTCAACTTTCATTTGGAACACGTCCAAGTGTGTAGCCCTTCATTGTTGTCTTTCGTGGGCCTTTTTTACACGTTGTTGAATGACTTTCAGCTTTGTTTCCTTTGTCATCTATATCATTGTGGGCATCTCTTTGATTGATCCCTCAAAGGACTCTAACTATGCTTCCGCTTCATTGAGTTGTCCCTTCAACGCGGTCATCTAGTCATCCTCGACTACACTGCCCCAAAACTCAGTGATTCCTTCTACGACTGTATGGGCTGCCTGTTCCAGCTCTTGGATCTTTGTCATTGCTTCCTTGATCGTCATCTATCGACTCTGAATCTGTTATGGTGGCGTGTTGGGTATCACTCTATCCTGGAGCTCTACATTTTCCTTCCTTAGCTCAGTGAGTGCCACCCCTAACATAACATCTTTCCCTTCTGGGTCGACATCTAGATCTAGCTCCGTCGTTTTGCATGCCTTCACAATTGCTCTTTCTAATTTGGTCTGGTCCTCTACAGCCTTCTCTTTCTCGGCCAGTGATGCAGCTTGCTCGTCTCTGAGACATTGTGCCTCCATCTCGCTGGTGTGTAGTTGCTTCTTGTATTCGACCATCTTGTTGTGCATTGCAGCCTCGCGGTCGCGGATCTCTGTGCTTATTGCGGCTTGGATTCTATGTAATGTCAACATCGGGAGTAAATTGAAATTTACCATGACCATATCGGACGTCTGTACCTAGAATTATACGGCCTCAACACATGCTTTCATCGCATGTTATTCTATTTGTACTACCCGCGGTTGTGTGTCGACTTCTACCTCAACTCTTGGTGTCGACAGATTTTGTTGAATATCCCCGTGCGGTACGCTTGGGTTTATCACTGCATCTGTGAGTGTGGATAGTAGTTGGCCTATCTGCTGGAACAGTTCGGCTGAATACTATGTAACCTGGTCACAGTTATTTTCCACCACTTCTGTAATGCTCGCCAGAATTTTGTTGACCTGCTGCTCAGTGAGCCCTTCCCATGTGCTTTTGCCATCGCGGTCCATCCTTCTCTTTGTCCGCATCTCGTCATTCTGCGCCTCCATCTCTGACTCTGTCAGGGTTTTTGTTGTTGAGGCTCCATCATGGCTGGAGTCCGCCGACTGATCTTTCGTAGCATCGTCTTGTCCTACGCTTTCCTTTCAATTGACTAAAACTTCGTCTGCCCTGGCCGGGTTCGATCGACCGGCTGCTTGTCCATTCGACATGTCCTTCGCATCGACTGGAACTTTCCATTTTGCTTCCCATCTTCCAATGATGGCGTCCAACTCCTCCTCCATGAGCTTGTACTGCGTCGGCAGCCACTGCTTTGTTGGGTCCGCTCGGGCCTGAAGGAAAATTGTCTGGGGTTCGACTGATAGCCATGCAATCAGTTGGTACTTCATCACAGCTTGCTTTGTTATCCACGGTATCATCTACGCATCTATCTGCATCCTTTCCAACAACACATAAAACTGTAGAACATTATCTTCTCGTCGCTCTTTATCTTCTGTTTCCCATAAGGTCTAGTATCGTGCTCCTTCACGTACCTGAGCTTCTAGTGTTCTCGTACCCTGATAGTGCTCAAGTTCCCTCCAACCCGCTAGTGTGACCAGCATTATGAGCCAAGAGTATGTAAATGCCTTCCTGTGCTCTTGTGCATCATGTGCATCTTCGATCAATTCGTGCAACAGGAATTTGGACCAATTCAACCACTCTCCTTTGGCACAGAGCTCAGCGATGGCAAGGATGCTCGAGTTACATTCCTTGGGTTTTTTCTTTCGCACTACCTTAACTGCGAGTATCTTTGCCGCAACCCTGACGGCCTAGTGCTTGATTGTGTGGATTAGGTACCCTCTAGAATTCTTGTCCACGTTGTACTTCATCCGCAAGCTTCCTATTGTTATACTTCCCCTGGAAAAATTGGGATGGGTCGGTCTCATCTTTAAGTAGCCCGGTGATCTTGCGATCAAGTCAATGGTGACAGGAATCTGCTCGTGTAGCCATAGGCACCCTCCATGAAAACACGCCAGCAATTGCTTGATGCATGCATTGGCCTGTGCTAACCACCCGAAGTGTAGCATCTGGGTGAGGCCTAACAGCCCCGACTGCTCCAACCCCCTCGCCCATCCTGCGGGTTCCTTCGTGGGGGACTTCAACTTAACCTTCTGTGCTTTCTTGGAAATTCGCAAGGTCATGGTCAGTATACGTTAACTTCTGCATATTGGGCACAATGTTCCTAACTTCAGGAACTCCCTGCGGTACTGACGGCATCACAATAGTGTACCTTTCATTCTTGTTTATCCATATCTTTGGTGCCTCTCTCCGACGTGGTGGAACATACTCTGATATCTTTGGGCCATGATGCCTTGCTTGCAGGACCTCAGCGCCTGAAGTACCTGCATCATCGTCGACGAACCGTGTCGAGGCCCTGGTTCCTTTCTTTGGGGCATGGTTAGTGTCTGGCGGCCGATTGGCGCCCCTCTTCTTTTTGTGTGGTATTCCAAACATAACTTCTGGTTGCTCCTGTACAACTGGTGTGGGCTGAGTCGTTCGGTGCTAATACTCAAAACATACACTTCCATGCGACTCTACAAACTATGACTTACTCACACAATGCAGTTCACTGCCTCGTTGCCTGTATTTATAGCGTTGGTTGTCCACATCTAACCGATTTTGGACCATTCTTACAATCCAGCGGTGATTTTCCAAATCTTCCACATGCATTGGGTATTAAATGCTGGTTTTTTCATTTTTGTTGTTGTCCGTTGTGACATAACTGCTGCATTTATGATGGGATTTGACTCGTTTGCACCAAGTCTGTGATGCAGTGATTCCCCTTTCGACCAATGTTATTGTTGCCGATCAATGCTTGCTTGTCAAAAGATGCTTGTTGTGATACTTCGTCTTTTTTTTTTAATAGCAGCACGGCCAGCTCCACTGTGCCACGGTGTCGCAGCATATTCTTGTGTTTGCACTTCTTGTAGTTTTCACTGATTCCATCCTACTTCGCTAGTTTGGTGTCATGTACTTCTCGAACTCATCTGTTATTGGTTCTGCATTCTACGTTCTCACAATCTCAGCCTGTACTCTCTCCTTGTGCCTTGGATTTAACCGGTATGGATGCTACTTGACTGGCTTCGCATCGGGTTTCAGGGGGATCTTCATTTCTCCTAAGTCCCTGGAAATGCCTTTCATCTCTGAGAATTTTGTTGGGAACAGATCCTGAAACTCATGCAACAGATATGTCATCTTCACAATAGTTGAGTCGTCCCAATAGTCTCCAATGCTTGCAAACTTCGGGTTCTCCTCCAAACCAATGTTCACCTTCTTGATTTTCAGCGGTTGCTGGAATTTGTCGGAAGGTATTTCTGGTGCCTCGACATTGTGACTTCCTTCCGACTCTGGTACATGCGTATCCCTCAGATCATCCTCATCATCAAGATCTCCTGTGATGTGATAGCACTCCATCATCATTTCTGGTGTCGCGGTCCACCGAAGATCTAATGTTGCTCTATCGGTACTGCTTCAAATATCTTCTCTCGAATCATCTGTAATGCACTATGGATGAAGGGGTTCTCATCTGAGAAACAAAATGTTTGGCAGAAGCCAATTGTTAGCTTCTCCCAAGAAGTCATTCTGCATCGCAGTTCTGCTGCGACATACCAACTCTGCGGTACGTCATCCAGTGTGTGAACAAATGCATGTACCCATTCCTCTTTTGCTCGTAATCCCCATTTGCTTTCGCACTCAGCCAAGGGTGCCTTCGGGTTACTTCTACCATCAAACTTCCTTCATTCAGATCCTTCCACATCTCCGAACCTAACCTCCATGAGGTGTCGACATAATGGCCAGTTTGTGATATTATACTTATGCACCTCCCACCAGTGTGCGGGAGTATCCTTCAAGGCTTCCTCCAAGGCCAATAGACGTTGCGGTTCCACCACTTTCTCCTCAAACTCCGCAAGAAACGTAGCCAAATTGGGAAATCCTTCATATGTTGGTAGTGCACACTCCTCTGTGGCTACCCATCGCAGTGACTGTGTGATCCAGGCACACCTTCTAAATGGCACTCCATGCATCCGGTTCTGCCAATTCTTGAGCGCCTCATCCGAATCTGATGACGTTGAACTGACACTACGCCATCCCAATTCTCCGTCTGCAGTAGGATTGATGTAATCCTCAAATATATTGTATACACTATCCCATCCCTCCGTAAATTCGTCTCTTTCCGGTTCAACGTATCGCTGCCCTTCCGTAGGATCCATAGGTGCAACGACCCTCATCTCGTGATTCTCGAACGACATAGTCCACTTCTTGAAGTTGATAACAACTAGATTATCGATTTCCCAGTCAATCCCTAGCAGCGCTGGGTAGGGGCTGGTATTGTCCACGATTTCAATTACATCAAAATCTACATAAGTCTTGAGGCCCTCAATCTCGACTGGAAGCTGGTACACCCGACCAAGTGGAGTAACTTTACTTTGATTTGCTAATCGTATCTGTACTAGTGACTAGGCCAACTGCAGTTTCCCCATTTTTTCCCATGTCTGCTTGGTCAGAATATTAACGTCTGACCCCAGGTCCAAGATAATTGAGTCGACATCAAATGCTCCAATTTGTGCCGACATTCGCATCTCTCTCCCCATCTTCCTCTTGTGTATGCGATTGACCTTTTGCTCCTGGCGTGCACCCTCTTGTCGATTCTATAGATTGGATATCTCTTCCAGCGCATCCTAATCCTTTTCCAACACCAGACAACTCTTCAAGAATGCTTTTAAGGTACTAGCCTGTCCCTGTGACTTCATCACATCGAATGTCGGTGGCATATCATAGATAACATCTTCCTGAAGAGGTAACTGCCTCCTCTGTCTCATCGCCTCCTGCGCTTCCAAGAACACATCCCTTTCGACCTCTGTGTCAAACGTCAAATGTGACATGTTTCCATGTTGTTGGTCGAATAGTAGCCTGTGACCTGTCAGTTCCTGTCACAGCTCCTCCTTGTGTCACTACCCCAACAGTCGCATGGTGTCTTTGAGCTTTAGTGGATATCATTTGTACAGCCGGTGGTGGATTATGATTCTGGTTTTGTGGTGGTGGCATATTCTTGGTCTACCATTTTGTGATGAGCTGCAGACAGTCTTCAACTCCATGATCCACAGTGCTGCAATAAGTGCACTATGGTGCTGGATTCGGGCAATCCCTCTGATAGTGACCCTATTTCCCACAATTTTAGCATATAATCAGTCCTTGTCCTCGTCCAACAGCTCCTCCTTGTCCTACGCCAACACCTCGACCTCTGCGGAATCCTCCTCTAGCCCCTCCATGCAGTGGGCCATATGGTGCGTACTACGGTTTCCCATATTGCGGCTGTTGCGGTGGTCCATATGGTGGGTACTACGGTGTCGGATACTGCGGTGCCGAATATTATGGTTGACCATAGTGCAATTTCCCATACTTCCCCTGATCATACTATTGCGGTTGGTGATTATATTGGGTCAGTGGTTGATTATACTACTGTTGTTGCTAACCCAATGCCTGTTCTTCTCCTGCCATGAAGTATGCAGCCGTAGTCCTCTCCTGGAGTAGGCCATAAGCTTTGCAGTTGTTTTCATCGTGGCCAACCGATTTACAGAACTTGCAATACAAGTTCTCTAGTTTCGACACTATCTTATGCAAATACACACACTCTTCTGGTCGATGGCCTCTCGTTTGGCAGATATGACACCAAGGAAACCCTCCCTGACTGAGGGGATTTGGTGCACCGGATTGTAAATACTCTCGGAAGTCTGGGCACTGATCCTTGTGGTGTCCCTCTGTCCTACACCTAGTGCACCAAACATATTCACGAGCCTCTTTCCCTTTCTGTATGTCTTGCAGTTGGATCATCAATTTTTTCAGCTACGCTTGTATTCAATCCATTCCCAACCCCGTTTCACCAATTGGTGAAGCCTCCAGCTTCATCATAATATCCAATGCTTCAGCCTGGGTCGCAACCTTCGGTTGCATTAATGGTTCGTGGATGTGTGGTACCAATCCTACGATAAACCACTCCTTATGCTGCATATCATTTATCCCAAAACTTACCTTCGCTATCAACGTCTTGTAGCGCTGATCAAACTCCCATACCGGCTCATTTGGGTACTGCTTGATTTCTTTGAGCTCGATGACATACTACGATTCTGACTTTGGCTTCGTAAATTCGTCAATCATTCCTGCTTTGATCTGCGCCAACGACTTGGCCAGTATCTCCCCTAGAACCCTTGCAAACTTCATAAACCAATCTAGCACACACCCCCTAAGGGTCATCACTAGTTGTCCCTTTTTAATATATTCATCCTAGACCTGCTTCACAGTCCATACTGCTTCGCATAAAACCAAAATTACTCGGGATCCTCAGTCCCGCTCCCCTGTAAAGTGGCCATTTTTTTGTCCTCTTCCATTCTAACGCTCCTACTGCTATTGTTTATTGATGCGTTATTTTTACCGTTGCACGTAGGGAAACTTTGTGAATAGCTTGTGTTTCTTCCTGTGAAATTATGGGTAGTGCACGGGGTTGTAGGTATGTTGTAACTTAAGATCTGTCCCTCTTATGCTTCTGGGGTATCTTGGTCACCATCTTCATCGCAATAGGGTCTCTTTCTCCCTTGTGGTCCTGTTTCGTAGTCTTTCGTTCTAGTCCTCTCAGGAGACTCTCTCGCAGTCCTCCTCTTCTTCTCAGGACGTTGGAATATCACCCCACTCCTCAAGGTACCACACTCTTTGTCAGCTTCCATTAGAAACTTGTCGTCGCTCATGCCCATCTACCCCGCATCTTTCTATCGGATCCGTATTCACGCAATACCCACAACCTCTGCACACTGATCTTTCTACTCGTCGAAATTCATCCTCAATATGCCCTTTTTGGAGATAAGCATCTTAATCCACAGTTTTAGCAATAGTAAGAACCTTCCCCTTGGTCCCTTGAAAAAATTCCTTTCCGCGTCACTATACGATTTGATTGTGTCTACTGCAAACTCAGTAATATATCCCTCTAGGATATTATCCACCCATAAATCAACAGCCCTTGATACTGTGTTGTTGACACGTTTCATCTGTCGAATCAGTTTTGGATTCCAATTGTTAAGCTCAGTCTTCGTCTATCTAGAATTTTTCTTTTTTCCTTCTGCGAATTCTTTTGTCTTTCTGTCAAACCACTCTTGAATCTCCGGTTTCGTCGGGTTCCACATCATATCCTCTTATTTTTCTCTTCAGTTTCCCGGCAATGGAACCATTTGTTAACACGGCTACTGTCAACAGAGGTTCACTTCGCACTGTCGTTAACAAACCATCAACCCAACTCCCTTACGCACCGGCCAAGAAAGGTTTTACCCTTTCCAGCAACACTCGTAGAGTGAGTGAAGTCTCACCCAAGATGCACAAGGGGGCTGCAAGAACCACGTTTCCGCAGTGGAGTTAAGGACATGCATCAAACATACATTGCAGCTACAGAAACCAGAGATTATATCTTTCACACTATGCTAGCAGTTCATCATTTGCATATTCATCAACACATAATAGACATTCGCATCAACATGGTCTAACTACTCATTAGCATGAACAACAATTACTGAACCCCCAGAGCATTAAACATTTCACAAACATTCGCATTCATCATTTAACAGAAACAAAGACACATATAGCACCATAATCGAACATCTTCATGCATTCATTAACACCTGTGGAATGACCTTCACAGAAACAGTCAATACACCATATCGCGGATACAAAACAGATCAAAAACTGGATCAAAACTCAAAAGGTCGATTGCTCTATTCATCACCGGATTGATGCCCTTAGGCTTACAACCATACTCCTATTTATACAAATCTAATTGGTTACAAAATGCTCCGCGTGACCCTTATCTAACAAACTAACTACTTCTGCGCTTCCTCATTTTCCGCGAATGACCCTTTCGCAGCTGTTGGCTTCTTCACTTCCTGCGGACTAATCCCATGCCAACAAGAAGGATAGTTGCAAATGGTTGAAGGTGTTCTTTGAATCAAAAGCTATCAAAATTTGATGTCTTCTACTAAATGGGCAGTTTTGGATGACCACCAACCAATCGAAGCTATGAAGAGGTGGTTTAAGGATGACCACAAACTCTGGAACTTGGTGCTCACTCCGGTACTTTCCTAGGGGCTCCCTATGGAACTTGGATCTAACTCAGTCTTTGGCTTAGCGGTTCCCTCTGAAACCTGGATTGAAGTCTCAATGGTTCCCTCTAGAAAATGGTGGCTTAAGGGCCACCACAAACTAATGTTTACTAGAATAAATAGAGGCTGATGTCTTCTACTAAATGGATGGTTTTAGGAAGAGCACAAACCAAATCATGCTCAAGTGGAGCATGGCTCTAACTTTGGCTCTTGTTGCAACTCTGACTCTAGCTAGGTGGATCTAGCTCGAGGCTATGGAAACTGGCACAAGGTTTTGGCTATGGATTTGGCACTAGTTCAATCTCTCTTGTTCCTGCTCACTTGTTTCTGACTGCCAGTCATTCCCCCCTATCAACAACAAAGTGAGAAGTAGAAAATATATCAACTACAAGAAGTGTCCTTACTCGTGAATGAACTCTTTGGTATGACATATATATCTTCTTGGTTTTTTATGACCATTTCCAAGAAGAAATCCACATATAGTGAATATTCTCTCTTGCATGTTTCTTTAGTATGAAGTATATGTCTAAAGAATGAGAATGCTTTCCACAATTCTTACAAGGATGTAGATCAAAACACAGATCTTCCATGTGACCAAATCTATGACAATGTAAGTTGGAATTTTGAAATATGATGCAAATATAAAGCAAGTGAAGATTAAATTTCTTGAAGGAATCCATCATTCTAGAACTGGATAGGTTTGGAATAATCAAGAATGTGAAAGGTCACTTCCTTTTCATATCCAAGACCAATTCTATGCTTGTTGTGGATGATTTCTTCCCAAGGTCTCATAATGGGTTTGGAAAGTGTAGGCATAACCTATGTATGACAAACTTCATCTTCATTTTCTTTTGAGGTGGCATCATGGATTTAAATATGTACTTCTGAATGTGAAAGCTATTGATTGTTCTAAATGGAAACAGGTTCAGAATGTTGACTATTTTGATGTATTTCTTCATGTTGGAGCTGTGATTCAAGCTGAAGAAATTCAATTGTGTCTTATGAACTTGTATACACATTATAACAAATTGTATAGTTTCCTTGCTTATAGTATTCACTCAGTCTAATAGTCTTCCACTCTAATCCATTTGAAAGAGTGACTTAAATACCGTAGAGGGATTCTTGCAACTCCACCCTTTTACAAAAAAAGTCAACAACTAAAAATCCAACTCATAAAATGAAGAGTGTCGGTTTTTGCCGAAAATGCACCTGTTTACAAAGTCAATTCAACTTAGTGTGATTTGACCTTGCAAAATAATTATTGTAAGGATAAAACAAAAAAACAAAAAAAAGCTTACAAAAATCACTATTTTCAAGTTGCAACTTGATGCAAAATTTGAAACTGAGCTGGTCCAAAATTGATTGCTTTACGCTGCTCTGATTCCTTTGATTGTTGCTCTGGTTCAATTTAGAATGTAAAGGCTCATTCTATTAACTACAAAATGGCATTTGTAGTTTCCAATGGATTGAATCTGTGCATTCTCTTAACAACATATACTTTCAAATATCTCTTCTTTTTCTCCAAGATAATACAAACTCCTAATGAGTGCAGTGAGAGAAAAAATTGCCACTCTTGAAAGTACTCTATAACAATAATAAGTGGATGGTGAACAACTTTGATTTAAGTAACTACAGTTTCCACTAGCATAATTAAATCACAATAGTGAGTTTGCAAACAACATAAAACTTTAATACAATGATCTCTTGCTATCATCCATAGTCGCAAAGTATTTCTTTCAGCTTCTCATACGCCCAATAATGAGAAACACTGCAATTTCAAGAAAAAGAAATAAATGCATCTACAAAAATGTTATTGCAGCTTACAAATATATTTCTATCATGTTATGGTGTCTAAACACCCAATGAAAAATAATCGTGAATGCTCTCTTACCATACCATTGTTATTTAAAGTTCCAACTGGTTTTACTAAGAAATATATTACTTGGAAACCAAAAATGCTTCTTTAACATCAAAAATATATCCTTTAATAAATATTTTATGAAGAATGGTCTTTAACAAGGTATCTTCAACAATCCTTCCAACTCTAGATTTTGGCACTTGCTTCATTGTATTGTAGGACGGAGTGAACGAGGTCTAACTAGTGTCTTTGATGGACTTACCCTTATTGGAAATGATCCCAAAATTGAACCAACAAGTGTGGACATGGTCGTGGAGGATTAGGGTTACGAGTGAATAACACGCATAGGGTTAACATGGGTTTCTATGGTAATATGCAAAGGTGTAATGGAGAGAGCCACACTTATCACACTAGTTTTCACCCTCAGGTTTGGTTATGTTGCGGCTCAATTGTAGGTGAGGAGTCCATGACTTTTCAAATTCGGTCTCAGGAAGCATGCTAGATACAATTTTGTGAATGCATACTATTCAAAAATGTACAGGTCTATACCTCGGATATATGCCCGATATATATGCAGGTATCCACGGCTCCAACATTCACATAGATCCATCTCTCACATAGAAGGAAGAGATAGCTATCACATAGAAGGAGAAGATAACTCTCACATAGAAAAAAACTCCCATGATGTAGCACACATTAGTGGAGGAGCATACCCAGGTTTGGGCACATGCGGGTAGTGAAGAGGGCTTGGGGATGGTGGAATGGATCGGCTTAGTGGATTTTATCCTATGAGCTTGTCGGAGAACATGCTTAGGGTTTTCGCACAGATCGTGCATATACACCAGGAGAGAACGACTGTAGCCAGCATACAAGGTGTAGGGAGAGGTAAATGTTATAAGGGATGATATTAGAAGGCATGTGAATCAAAAGTAACCAAAATGCATTGTTCACTTGATAATATTGTGGAGTGGTAAGAGAGACATGCACATTTGGTGGGGTTTCTCCAAGTTGCTCCAGGAAAGCAAGAATGGCCACAATCTAGGAAAACAAGCATGATAGAGAATAGATCGTGGGTGTAATTACAAGGTAACGTATAGTTGGAAAAGGAATATTACAGGACTGAGTGCGAGAAAACTTAGGCAGGAGGCAAATAGTACAGCCGGGTCTAGAAGAGAAAAGTAGAATGATGGACCAAGAGTTAGGTAAGAACCTTGCCAGGATCAGATACCATTGTTGCGATGCATAGGTAGGCAGACAAGCAAATATAGACCGAAATAGGCATATACAAAATATAATTAAGCATGAGGCACTATTTTCCATTAAGAATGTACAAATATAAATACAATCTCCCATGACATTTGGTTTCATATTCCAAGCTCTCTCTTGGACTCCAAGGTGACTCTAAGTATTCACTTATCCTTAACAGATTAGGTTTCCAACACATAAAATAAAAAAATCGATGATTACATACATTTGATACATGTTGGTTTGATATGGCTCCACTACAAGGAAAAGACCTTCTAGATGGGAAATGTTTGACAAAATCCCATGATGAATTTTTGGAATTGCATGCATTTGTTCATGTTGAGGATGTGTGCAATGAGGTTGATAGCACAATCAAGGAAAAGGATGACAATGAGGGAGCTAATTTTGGGAAGCATGGTTGTGAATACAAATAAGAAAATTTGGATGAAGATGCTAGTCCCCATGAGTCCCACCATCTGACATGGTAGTTGAAGGTAAGCATAAACATGATTATTGCAGCCATAACACATTTTGATGATACTCATAAGTTGATGGAAAATTATTTTTGGAAGGAAGAGTATCTAGGGACACATGCGAATTTTGCAAGAGAAATTTCCCTTACAGATTTTCAGGCACTTAGAGAAGCATTAGTGGTGATGAAATCTAATTACGTACATCTATTGTCAGATAAAGATCATCTTCTTGTGCTTGATGAGATTTATTTTGATGCACTAAAATGGAAATAAGAGGAAGTTGAGAAGATTACACATGAGCTTTAGGTTACCATGGATTCTTTGAAGAGCACTCAAATGGAATTTCAAGAATTAGAAACTTAGGTGGTTGAGCTTTGCAGGGAGTTGGTTTTGGCACATTCTACATCATCCACAATAGAGATTCGATCATCTATGGAAATCAGGACACATGAGGATGTTAGTGGTACTTATGGGTTGATGGAGGAGCCTCTTGTGATGGTCGAGCATGAGGAGCATTCATACTTGCATGGGCTTGATGAGAGTTATGGATTAGAGACTTTTGATTATACACATAGTCTGCATCTTGGAGGTCACTATCCACTTCTTTTGGGGAGCCCATTGATGGCTCAAGTCATAACTGTAGATAGGGAATTTGAGCATATACCTTGTGGACCAAACATTAGGGAGGTATATGCACCCACTTATTGTGGAAATGGATATATTGAGGACGTGGACACATCAATATGGTATTGTGGGGCGATTCCTTCAGAGAGACTTCTTGACGGGGACTTTGAGCATACCTATTCAACATGATTGTGGCAGTCTACATACATTTCAGGATAGAGGTAAGAGAGTGTGTCAACATATTTCAACACAGGTCTATTGAAGGTGCATGGCAAGGAATACATTTTAGGGGCTTCATTAGAGTATGAGGCACCGCAGATAGAAGAGTGGTTCTTTAGGGAGGCATTTAGGCTCCATGGTTTTCCTGAGTACATTGATCATGATCGGGACAACACAGTTCTTAGGACATTTTGGCAAGAGTTGTACAAATTTGTTGGTACAAATTTTATCAATGTAGCATAGTTGGAGTCAGTTGGTATGAAGCATAGGAGAATCCTAGTTGGGATGTGGGTTCCAGGAACTCACATGATTGGTTTGTGTCATTTTTGGGACGCCTCGAGAGGAGATGATGGGGCGCATGCCTTATGGCGGGTTAGAATTTCTTTGTCGATACCTAGGATCAGGTATGATAGTGTACTTACATACTATGATTCAACTGAGGTGCATCTGCAGGAGATGATCCATAGTAGTAGAATTGGATATTCTAGACATTACAGCTTGGAGTTCCAAGAGTGGAGGCTGTAGTCTGGGCATGAGGGCTAGCCACTTATGATTAGAGTGGTGCAACGCCAACAAGGCGGATTTTTTTTCAGGATATCTTGGGACCTTGGGATTTCATGGGTTGACAGTTTGGTAGTTGGTAAAGATGGGAGAACTAGCTGTTGCTTTCAGGAGCCTATTCATCTGGATCATTGGATTGGTTTCCTAGGTGGGATATTATATGAGGGGTGGACTGAGTATTTACAATATATGTTTTCTCTATTGATTAGTGGTATTCAAGAGTCCTCTTGTGTTAGTACTTTGCAGATCAATATTATATGCAATAGATGCTCCACATCCTTCAGATTGGTTTGGGACCCTAGAGTCATTCTTAGTTTTAGTTCGGTTCAACTTGTTGATCAAGGAATTGTGATGGCATTACTTGAGGACAAACAATCTTTGGGAAGGGAGGGTTGTAATGTCCCTTTCTGCTTGAACACCCCAAGAGTACGATGTATTAGCCTACTTGATTCCCGTAGGCTATAGTCGACGATACAAAAAGGGAATTAATTAATTATTTAATGTCACCAGACAAAAGTAACAATATGAAGTGATGTTGAGTCATTAATTCATAAAGTGGTTATTCAAGAAGTCACTTTTTAATTAAAAGGGGAAAAGTGTAAAAGTGGCCAAAAAGGGTCAAAGTGAGAATAAAAGGCTAAGTGGACTCATTCCCTCATTCATTCATGATATTCTCATTTTCAAAAAGTTTTGGAGAGCTCTTGAGGCTTGTGACTCTTAGGACGAAAACCCTAAGATAATATTGATTTCGGTGGTGAAACCATCCACCCTAATCAATATTAAGAGGAAAGATAATTGATATCTCGCCATTTTAATTCATTGTCATGGAGCAAGGACACGTTACTAACTGATTTGTGAGGATTTATGGAGGTTTTAGTCCTTGGAGAAGGGTGTACCAATCAAGAAGAGGGGGCTTGGATTTATATTGTTCCCATTCTCAGATCTCGATCATTTACAATGAAATAAGGCAAATTCACCCTTATGATCATTGATTGAGGGAATACGTTCAGATATGGTCTTGGAGAATCATTAGAGGAGGGCGCACTGTGGCGAAGGGCACATTCATAAAGAGGGAGAGGATGCTTATATAGTGGATGTGCAATTTGGCTTAGGTGTGAGCTTGGGTAACAAGTGTGATGGTGCACTACACTCAGGAAAAAGGCATAGTACCCTACAATTGCAAGAGGGAAACAAACTGGGTATTTACAAAGGAGGATATAGTTGAGGACAAAGGCATCAAGTAACAAAAAAATGGTGGCCATTCTAGAGCTTAAGGGAGTGCCTTTCAGTTATCTTAGAGAGTTGTAAGCTCACCCACACCTACAGAAAGCGCATTGATTATAATTTAGAGCGGCTCATTGGCATAAGTGGGATACACTTTCTAGTTTAGCCAATAACCAATGATTGGCATCATCAAATATGCATTGTGGGACCCAGTTCAAGCTATTGTGGAAAGGTAAAGAGAGGGTTTTCATATATGAAATTGTGGGATTCATTTGTTGAGAGCATGCTGGACCCTTGAGGGGAATCTTCCCCCTTGAGTCTTGGAACTGATAAAGACATTGATATATCATTGTTGCCACATGGCATGACTGTGAATCATTGTAAAAGGGTAGTTTCATTGTTGTTCAAGTCTTCACTTCGAGATTTGTGTCAAAGTCATTGATTTGAGCACCACAAAGGGATTTATTATTGTTAAGAGGAAGCTGCAAATATTTTATTTCCTACAGAACACTACAAGCTGTAATAAGAGGACTATTTGAGGGTTGTTTGCATATTGTTGGGCATAAAACTCAGAAAGGTATTTGTTGTCATCATTTCCATCCATTCTCATTTTAGTCATGCCATCAACTAGCAGTTGTCAGGGGTTCTCAAGGGGATGTGTTTTACCTAAGATGCTTTGAGGTCAACCTGTATATATTATACATCCCATTTCTTTTAATAGTACCATTGTTATAACTTCAGAGAATTTTTTGTCATTTGCATACATTGTAAATATTTCTCTTTTGGCATTAATGCAAGTCAACCAACCATTTTGTGCAAACCTTGTTCCGGAATATCATGATGAATGAGTTTCGAGACACAAACATCAAAATAAACTTCAAACTCAACTCAAACCCAACATAAAAATTAGTCAAACCAGATTCATGGATATTTCAGTGGTATCAGAGCCTCAAAACAATTGTCATCAAAGTGTTTGACGAAATTCCAAGCCAAAGTATATCAACAGTCAACCAAAAATTAAGTCCATATCTAGCAAGGGACATTACAGTAACGATCATTTTCTTTGTTACAACAACCTTAAGCCATGTGGACATGGCATCGTTATGGAACAAACTTGATGTATGCCAATCGAGCTAGATGCTCAAAATATTACATCTCACAAAATTACAATATATGCTAGCCTTTATTAACAATAGTTAAATAAATAGAAAATTGTATATAAATAATAAAATATATATTTATTATAAAAAAATAGATTGATATACATAAGTAAAACACTTTGAATATTTTTTTTTGAAGATGGAAAAACCTAACACAACTTAGTGGTCAAATTGGCAGTGAGGACAATCATCACTGACTACTATCCACATATGTGAGTTGAATTATCATCGTTATTCAAGGAAACCACGCCACCTGAAATAGCCCACTAGTGTTCAGTAAGGGGGGATACTTCCACTCCTACCAAATTCCTTTGGGTTTTGGGTCATTAACCTATTTCATTATATCCGAGAAAGACAAGCGTTTAGCCAATCAAAAGCAGTTTTAGGTCTCACTCCAGGACCTAAAAAGGGTGGTTTAAACCCCTTATAATATCTCCAAGATACCTAGTATCCCCTGTTCTCCACCATCTCTGAGACTAAGCAAATGTCACATGGTATCAAGTATCCACTAATATTTAGCTCCATAAATTAAGTCAAGATACTATACCCTATTGAAATTTTACATAATACCCAAAAGAAAAAACACTTTAAATACTTATAGTGAATAATGAAATGGATATAAATTTTAAAATATAGAAAAAAATTATACCAATAAAAAAATCAAAACTCAAAATTTATCAAACTCAAAATTGTTAAACCATTTAAATGAATAATTAAAATAAAATAAAAATAACAAACCTTACTTGGGACTTAAGGAACAAATGACCCTTATTATACCTGTTGAAGGCCTGGTATATAGAAATCAATACGTGTTGAATCTCAAATAGTTGATGCGTCGACTATGAAATTTTCCCATTTTCCAAACTCAAACATTAGAGATTATATTTTTTTATTTTTCTCAAATATTATAATTTATTTATCTTGCATGATATTCATTATCAAGTTGAGGGTGTTATTGCCCAGTCGGCGGCAGACTTCTCGGCATTGGGAAAAACCTTTAATGCATATGGTGATGTGTTCGCTGCCAAAGGTTAACATTTAAGGCATCATCTCGCGCAACATCATTATGCGAGTCACCGCCAACTGCCTTTATCAACCTCTGCCACCGCCTCTTCGTCCACCGCCTCTACCTTGTCGTTAGGCTATCAATCGTCTCTGCCTTGTTATACAAGAATAGTATGTAAATCCAATATCAGTAAACAAGCTTCCATTGTTGTGCAACCGAGAGTGAAGCAACTCTTCTTCCCTTGGTTTGTGCTTCCATTGTTGGTTTTGGATATATGCATAAGCTTAAGCTGACCTTGGTTCGTGCTTCCATTGCTTATTCTGGATATGTGCATCGGCTGAAGCTGACCTTGAGCAGGCCTATTTTGTTGTTGATTATGCTAAAGATTACAAATTATAGTTTCTAAATGCATTGTGCATAGAAGGAAAATGAAAGCGTTGCCTTAAGATAGAATAATAGACAGTACACACACAACATGGAAGCTTCACCTATAAGTACATTTTGTGTAAATTTTCACTCTCTTTGACTGTTTCTTTTCAGTTGTTTATAGACATAATCGAAAGCTGATGCTTGTTGTGTTTTCTTTTCATACCTTGAACTGATAAATCTCATGGCAGTTCAACGAACAAACTCTTTAACTGAAACTGAAATTGCTGAGCCGAATTGTTGAGCTGAAATTATTGAGCGTGAAGGAGGGTCGCTGCCACTGCTTTGTTTATGCATCTATGTTTTTTCGAACAGTCGTTGGTCATCCTAATATCTTTTCCAATCTCTGCCAATTTCGTAGCTTCCCCTTCCTTTAGTCTAGTTGCCTTGGCCTTCGCCCTCTTTGTTCTTAGTAGTTATTTTGCTAGAGAATCCTCTCGAGCAAAGAAACTAAACTCTACAATATATACACAATTAATATCATTATTTTTGCTCAGAAAGAAACATATTTAACATCATTCTCTACAGACATTGTTGAATTTATGGTCAGCAAGGACATTAGTGCCTCTATTTGCATCCCGGTGCAGAGACATGATGTTGTGTAGCATACTTACTTGTTGAACCTGCCATTGCCATCAATGGTGGCTCATTCAAAAATGACCAAGTCCTCTTTATCCATAAAGTCAAGGCATACATTCATAAATTACTCTGAATTTATATGAATAGACTGATTTGAAGGTACTTTGAGAGAAGCAAATGAATATACAAACACTTACTGGGCCTTGGTGTTCCTCAGATTATCTAAATATGGTAAGATACATAAGAGAAAGTCCTATCCAGAAGAACCATTAACTCTCTCTTTCTCTGAATTATAGCCCGAGGAGAACTTCCTCACGCTAATAACAATAGTATGTTTCTTCCTATTACAATGAATTTTCTAGAAAGCCCAATATGTCTCCTACGTAACTGTTCTGGACATGAACAAAAAATAGAAGCAAATGAAGTAATTAGTCTCCTACAGAGTTGTCTGGCCATGAGGTAAAGTACTAAAGAGGTTACCTGTGTATACTAGTTTGTGCTTAAGTATTATAAGGTTATAATGCTAATTGTTGCCGTCCAGATTGTGTAAGTCATTTGGAAGCCAACTTTCAATGTATAGCTCCTCTTATCAACGTTGCCTCATATGCATGTAGTTGTGCTTATCACCATAACAAGCAACCAGACCATCATTTTAAATTTTCTTTAGTTTAGGTTGCAATAAGATTGCAGGTATGGTATTAATGATTTTGAGTTGCATTTTAACCACCATTACCTATATTTCCAGTGGAAAACTTCCAACTATCCTCAATAAATCAATAGCGTTTCCTAGGTTATATACGATATTCTGATGAAGTAAACTACAAGAAGTCTTTTAAATCGTATAAAACAAACACTTAACCATCAAGCGAAATACAAACACTTGCTATGAATTCACAACTCTAAAAATCATCTTTGGACCAGCTAAACCTGCATTTTGCAGGATAGAATGCATTTATCAGTGATATGGAGAGCTATATTATTCTAAGTGAAGTTCCACTAGGCACTTTCATAATTGTGCTTTTTCATACTTATGCTTCCAGACCTAAAAAAACAACAGTTTATGAGGTTCATCCTAACCTCAGATAGGTTGCGGCCAGCCTTCCAGCAGTTGGTATTCAGCCCTAACATAAGTTGTTTCCACTGAATCAGGGAAGCACAAGCAGGTATGGAATTCACCATAGCTATCTTTTTGCAAATCCATTCGTTCAGTTGAGTTCTTTCTTTCTGAATCCAAGGATTTGAACTAATGTGAATAGAAATTTGGGGCCATTCGGTCTTTCCAATGTCCACATGCATTGTCAGGCTTTAGTTCCACACTTAACCGAACTCGATGGTGAATTTCATAAAACAAATAGATTTCATATTGATAGTCGTTTTGTTTTTAGTTTCAGGTTAGGCTGAGGAGAACTAACCTACATGATTAGCAAGTTGTGACTTGAGAATGAGAGTGAGGGGCAGTTGGCAAGCCATAGGATTTGAGGGAGAACAACCCAATCGCTACGTTGAAGATTACATGAGATGCATTTGGCAAGGAGTCGTAAAGTTGTCCTGTATTAAGAATCCAAACTTGGATGCCATGAATTAATCTTGAACATGTAAATCAAAGCTGGATGTTATAACCAATGTAAAGGACTTCATTGCACCTGAGGTTGTTTCTATACACTATAAATTTTCTCGTTCCACTACCGAAGGTGTTTTCCGATCAATACCGAAAGGTGCTTTCCCTTACCCAGTAAAACAAATATTACCAAAATACACGAACATGGAGTTATAAAAAAATATGAGGACGGTGGACAATTTATAATTTGATTGAAAAATGTCTTTTCATTTTCCAAATGACTACCTTCCCCTCATTGCAACCACTTTGAGCATTTATAAATTGTTTGGAATGTGATAAGAAAAATATCTCATGTTTTGACTATTATTCAACCATCTATTCTTCACCATGTAACAATGTATCTTTCACTTTCACAAATATACTTATACCTTCCATGATACCATGCGTTATTGCTTTGTCTTGTAAACAAGTGACTTATTTTAGTGCATTTCTTTTCCATATTATTAGACAAGGTTCTGTATGCAATATGCATGTTGAACTTAGTCCCCAATACCCTAAAACATGTTTATACTTGCACTTGTCCTAAGGGTTTTGTATTGTTTCATTCGCATTCACCATAGTAAATAGCAGGTTAAAGAATACAGCGTTCCAAGCTAGCAATAGGGTAAACAAGGTACTTATACAATTCAATACTCTTCTTAGGGATTGAATTTAGATATAGAATCCAAATATAAGAAGATTTCACTTTATTTTTGAATGTAAACACAAAAATTGAGACTCTTATATGAGTTTTGGGTCTACAGTATTTGCTAACGAAACATCAACAGAATGTTGTTTTTGTTCTATATCAACTTGGCTCATATATAATAAATAAACCTGTTTTTATACTTGTTATGATTCAAAAATTATAAGGAATGTAATTACCCACCTTTAGGTTGATGTCTATTTTCAAAACTAGAATATAAATAATATACATACAAAAGATTGTAAGTACATATACTATTAAACACTTTCATAATTATAAAAAATATGTTCCAAGTTGTGTTGGTTTTACATTTACTTTTGTATATATATTTTAAAATAAAAATGCAACAATATATACCTCCTATATTTATATAAATACATATTATATATAAATATGTATGTAAAATGTTCTTTTGCGAGATATATATTTTAAAATAAAAATGCAACAATATATACCTCCTATATTTATATAAATACATATTATATATAAATATGTATGTAAAATGTTCTTTTGCGAGATGTTAGATTCATAGCTTTAAAGAAAACCACAGAATATTGAAGTTTAATTTCAAAGGGTTACAAAAAAAATTGTATGCATGTATAAAGCAATATACATTTATTTTCTTGAAACATTTTTAGTCCCTGTCGTAGGCAGGGACTATATGTTCCGCTTTTTAGTATTAATTTACTTTGTAAAAAACTATTTCTAAAAATTTCCTATAGTTTATCCAATGTTGAAATAATTTATGTATTTATTTAATAAAATATTTTAATAAGTGTGTAAGTTTGATTGGTGGAAAGTGCTTGAAAAGACAATTTTTATCATTGGCAAGGATTAAGTAAAAATGAAAATAAAATAAAAATAGAACGGCTTTGAATTTGCAAATGTTAACATCTAAATATTTTGTTTATAGTGGCTAGCCTGATAGTTGTACAACATGCACATCATGTAGTATTTTTTTGTCAAATTTATCATCCAAATCATGTCCAGGAGGCTGAGGCTATTCCATTTTTCAAACCAAGCCAAATCGCACCAGGTCTGCTATCCAAAAATATGTCCCAAGCAGTTAATTGTTTCAACAAAATGAAATTGCAACACCAATTACAGGTATGAATTGCTTTATGTGTTGTGCTTCATGGGGCTGTAGGAGCTTAGATGTAGGAGCTTAGAGGCGGGTTAATTAAATGAACTCAAGGGTAATTTTTCTGTGTTCATCTCTGCACTTAATTTTCATGTATTAATGAAGCATCTAAAGAGCCGTGCTCATATCCATATATATATATATATATATATATATATATATATATATATATATATATGTTTGTGTAGGGTTTAGGAGTTGAGGATGGTCGTGAAGAGAGGAAATTCTTTCAAGCTTACCCTCGTTCCTCTTGTGTAAGTATTGGTAAGACGCACTTTCATTCATTATATTTTTTATCACAACATGTAACTTTCTCATATTGATGGTTTGTTTCCTTCGATTGGCATAATGTTCAATGTTGGGTTGTGTGGACTGAAAAAACACGCCCCTCCTTCCTATTCTTATAGCTTTGCTGCTGTGGCACTCGATAGAATGAGATGACCTATTTGATCTTTCTTCTTTTGTGAAAATCTTTAAGGAATCATTTTGCTTCCTCATGGGATAAGCAACGATGGAAGACGGTGTCAGTTACTCTGGTAACCAAGCAATGCGAAAGCTTGTCGAGGGTTCCTCCGCTGGCAGATAAATGAAGGCCAATTTGGTTTAATGTTGGTTACCCTAGCTTCCAAGTCTCGATGTACAATAAGTTGGGTAATTCTATGCGAACCATCGTTCTTACAAGTTATGTTTTGCCTTGGAGTCAAAGACCATGTATATGATAGGAAGGTGCTAGCCGCTGCATCAACAAGAACTACAGTGGAGTAATTTTTCAGGTTTAGTCGGAATTACAAGTCTGGACGAATTGACAGTTTGGGAAATTTCTGGCCCTAACCCATGAACGCTTCCGGCCTTAAATTAATTGGTGAAAGGATTTCATTTGTGAGTAAATTTAGTTTCAAAATGCAAGGGATAACTCTCTTCGTTAAAATTGGCCAGTATTGAAACTACAATTCTGTAAGCTCGACTAATTAATCCAAAAAATTACCATCGAAATTTAGTCTTGTACTTGGAGTGAATACAAGAATATAGGACATTGTTAATTAAAGGGATAGAGATTGAAAACCCACGTACTCCTCAATTGCCCGAGATCGTTTCCTTTCACCCCCTCTTTTGTGCTTGCTTTCTGTTGGATTGCTACAGTTGTTGTCTTTCTTTGGGGTCATTAGACTTCTTGGTTGGGTCAGTTCCTAAACTTATTTCTGGTGGGAAAACGACATTCACAGATATGTGAACCTTCTCAAATTGCATGCAGCTCATGATCTCGCTCTTCAAGGAGTGCAGTGCACATATTTGATTTATATTTCTTCCCTACTACGTTTGTAATAGTTACACTACTATAATCCTCTTGAACCATAGAGTCGCTTAGTGACAAACCCTTTTGTATCACATTTTAAGAATTTCAAATGTAAATGAGGTTTTGTTAAGAAATCCCTCTCAAAAACTTATTCCAGTTTTAGGGTTAATCCCTTTGTCCTACTGTATAATTTTTGTGCTTATCTGACATATTTTCATATATGGCATATTGCATTCTAAAATAGAAGAAAATGTCCAGGTATGAATGGCCAGAAATGGCTAGGCATCCATAGGGTAAAATAAAAGAAAATGTTTGTGACTGTAGGATTATTTTCTCCGCCGCTTGGGTCTGCATGACAGAAGTTGAGAGCATTAGGGCTTTTAATTAAACATTTATCAAGTTATGTTGTTTTATTCCTAAATGTATTCATGCTACGATTTTGATGTAATGTTTTTATATGCGTTGTTATGGATTGCACTGCTGGAGCTTTAACTTTCCAGACTGTTATTCATAGATTATTTATTGTTTTGGTGGTTGAAGGCCAACCTTGTTTGTAATATGCTATGTATGTTATCTGGATATCTAATAGATAACTCAAAACATATTTTGAAAAAGAAAATTGTGTACTGAGGTGATGCAACCTTTTCTTGCAGGGATTCAATGGTAAGAAATGGGAAAAGTTTAATACTTAAAAGGTAGAAGATGTTGGAATTCAGGGTAAAGCTGATCTCATTGCACACTTCCAGAACTAAAGCTTAATGAATGAGTACAACTGATGTTGCCCCATTATTTTTCATTCGGAGGGTCCAAATGTATGCAATCAAGTGAGCCAATTATTTATGTGCCAAGTGAAAATTTGTATCCGATGTAATTTCAATAGTCATGTGGTGGAATCATGCATGTTTTGTGTCTTCATTATGATTATCTGAATGTATTTTTCCCTTGGCATATGGTGTTTATAGGAACCATTTCCTATTGGAGTCAATGCGCATACAAGACTTGGCAAAAGTCGTGCTAATAATTATGGAGTTCATCAAGGCAGTCCTTCAAATAGTGAAAATGGGGATGACTACACTAGTGCATGGATTCTTCCATTTATTCTCTTGAAAATGATGGAGAATGAAAATTTTTCCTTTCTATCTAGCCATGCTTTGAAGCGGATATGTTCATCTTATTTATTCTAAAGAGGTTAATGTTCCTATTCCAGATTGACTAAATCAGAATTTAGAGAGACAGTGAATATTGGCAATGATGAAATGGTTAGCATGAATGAGATGGCTAAAATTGTGCTGAGTTTTGAGAGCAAAACCTTGACCATACATCACATCCCTAGGCCAGAGGAGGCTACAGCTGAATTATACGAGACACAGGCACTTGGTGTATTGGGAAAAATTCGGTCATGGAAGGCTGTAGGTTACAATACTTTTTGAAACTCTCCTTGGCTTTTATAAAACTATTTGTATTTTTATGGTGCTTGCTAATCTGCCTTACTTTTTGGACAATCAGGTTGAGATTCTTCAGATGTTAGAGAAAATGTCATGTGATGAATGGAAGCATGACTGGTTACTTAGATATTAGAATATTAGGAAGGCATGGTCTGTCCATATTCTTGTCTTATGTATGCTCTAAAATACCCTGTTGATATTGAATTGCAATATTGTAGTGGAATGTTGGCCCTTTCAGATTTTTGTTACATTTTATGACACTGCATTTTCACATTAAATAAAATGAATGTGCATTGCAGCCTTTATGATCTGAAATACCCTGTTGATATTGAATTTCAATATTGTAGTGGATTCGCGATTCTTACTTTTTTGTTACATTTTTTTTTAATAGTAGTGGATATTTTGTATTAATAAAAAGGAGAAGAGTTGTGGCCCGGATGTCCAGCTTTCTTATACAAAATGCTGACAAAAGGATAGGCAAGCAAGTCCATATATGTTCCAGAATTTTTATTTTTCCTACTATTGCACTATTTATCTGCTGGCTATTCAAAAAAATTCTACAATTGTCAATTACACTATTGGTAGACAACCTCAGAAATTTTCCCAGAATTAAAATAGTTTTACAGAACATTTGATAGGGAATTAGAATTGCTTTTCTTTGCTCTTTGCGAGCTTTTTAAATGTTTTGCTTAGATAACTGGTGGAGGTAGCTTGCTCTGGCAATTCTGAAGAATTTCATGTGACGACTCTGAAGAGGTTGTTTATATTCTCCATTATCCCTGCAGGTGCTTGAGTGTAGGTTCTCCAAAAAAGCTATGTTTCCCTGCAACTAGATGAGACTTGTGCTTGATGATGAAGAGTGAATTCAACGAACCCTGTAGTCGAGGGGGGTGAAACAAAAAAAAAGAGGTGCTAAAACAAAGACTAAAATCGAGACCTGAGACAGTGAAACCCAATACTATGCCAGGGTGTAATATGACGTGAAGCAAGGAGAGTAACCCGAAGCAAAGAGTGTAACCTACAACAAGGATCAATTTGGTGAAATGATTTTGAGGCCATTGTTCATAAAAGATCCAAAAAAGTCTCAGAAGAAAATATAGTTTTACTTGCTTTATAGCTCCCAAAAGAAAATATGCATGCGGATTGGTTATAAAGTAATATATTTTTTGAAGTGTGTCATGTATGTGAAATGTTCAAATAGTTATAATCTTGATTTATCTCTAGGCGTAATATTGATTTATCTACAAGGTGTGTTCTTCATGCATGTTATTAGTTTGGCCTGTTTATTTGACGACTCAGCTGAAATCCCGTACAATTTGTGTGTGTAGTCATCTTTCTTGCTTTAGGGAAAGACAATGAAATGACTCTTGTTGCTGTGGATTTTCTGTATTAGTAAGAACGCTTTGGTCTTTTGGTTCTCTCTGTCATGTTGGTTCACTTTGCAACGCAGGGCATGCGGCTCACATCTGTAATACGTCTTATAACTCAACCAATTTTGAATATTTCTAGTGGAAACAACAAAATAATGTTGTACGTTCTGCCACTGGATGCTTTGGTATTTTGGTTCTCTCTGTCTGTTGGTTCACTCTGCAACGCAGGGCATGCGACTCACATTTGTAATACGTTTGATATTGACTCCTACTCTCTCATTTTCGCTATTCTTTCGCCTTATTTTTTGTTATGAAACTGGTCAAAGTGATTGCAGATGTATTTCATCTATGCTTTTCTTTCTCGCTTCACTTTCATGGTTTTTTTTATAATTCCTTTGAGATTATTCATGTATTTTACAAGGTTAAGCCTGAGCATCTCTGTTGGACGGGAACATACAAAGATGGACCATGCAATAAATCCATGATCAAACACGAAGAGAAGCAGTGACACAGTATCCAAACAATTCAACAATGGAGAAACACTCTTTATCCTGTTGCAAATATAATCTGGACACGTTTAATGGGTGAGGATTTGTCATTGTCCAATTTCTTATCATTTTTTAAAAATTTAATTAATTTAGTGGATAACACCTCAGGTAGTCTTTTCTCGTTATGTGAAAAAAAATTGCATTTAAGTGGAGATTCTTTAAGGTCGCCCTTCTTGGCTTAGTGATTGTCATTTACTTGATGCCTTGACTGCATTTCCTATGGGAAATGGTGGAACAATCGATCTTTTATACATGTAGGTTTGTTGTTTTCTCTGAAATTGGTTATGATTAGTTGCCGCAAGAGGTAAAAAATGAGCAAATTCATATTTATCTGTACTTTGTATGATAAGGACTCAAGACATATGCCGCAACTACTTTAGCTTCTACTAGAGACTTATAGACTGTGAGATACATGCAATGTTGGAAGATGGCAGTCTTGTGGTATGTGAGAATTGAACAATCACACATGCTTCCGTTAATCACTTTCTTTTGTGGGCACAACTGGTTTTTTCTAATTAGAGCTAATTTATTATGTTTTGTAAGGTTTGTGAAAGGTCCTTGAGTGATACTCAAGGTGGTCCAAGCATGCTGCCTGTGCAGCATTTTTGTGAGAGCAGAAATGCTTCATAATGGATATTTGACTTTGGCAAGTCACACAATTCTCAAGTAAGCAAGCAACATGTTTAGTGTTCCATCTCTTTAATGGTAATGATCGGAGGTGTGTTAGTTATGAAATACAAACTACATGATAGGTTGGATGATATGGCCTCGTTAACTGCTAACGTTTTATAGCAAGCAACATGTTTGGTGTTTCGTGTGGTAATGATAGGGGTGTGTTGGTTACGAGATACAAACTACATGATATGTTGGATGATGGCCTTTGTAATTTTTATAGCAATCATGGAGGGCTTCATTATCTTGGGCTTTGATATAAAAGAATGGGACCTTTTAAAGTCAATTGAATTTGTTGGAGATGACTTAATATTAACCAATGTGAATCCATTTTCTACCCACCGTTCTATGGGCATATCAGACTACTTGTAAGATGTTTACAAGCAGGGATTTATGCGCTACTCCCTTTGGTGATCTTCCCTCTCTATACGCTTAGAGATCCTTTATAGATGCATCTCATCATAAGTCGAGGAGGTTAAGGGCTTGCCTTTAAGTTTGGAAGGGGGATTTTCCAGCTATTAATTAAACAACAATACCAGGTGCAGTAGGATAGGCAAAGGTTGCAAGTGAAAGGGCAAGAAAGACAGCAAGAGGAAAGGCGGTTTAAGTTTAAAAGATCTTTCAATAGTTTATCATATTGCATATCTAGATCCATATACAGAGCATGGTCCTTTAAATAAAAAACAACTTTTGGAAAGGGTTTGGTTGGCCACGCCTAAGTACCTCTGTGGTAAAATCTAGTTAGGAATAAATTGAATTCTATTTAAGTTGGAAAGCACAATGTCAAGAACACTATCAGCACAACTCTGGATCTTATCAAGGATTAAATCTCTTGAAATGTAAATATTTGATTATTTAATATGAATCTAAGATGGAGCATGTGCTGAGCTAATGCATTAAATTTTTTTCCAACTTTTTAATACAGTGGTTTTAATAACATAAATGTTCTTGAATTATGAATCTTAAACATTCTTCCTAGATTTCTCATAATTAATTTCTTGTTAATAAGAACTATGCCTAAATTTGATGGATGGATAGTGGCAATCGATTGATGTGTCCTACATTCATGTATAAATATGAAACAATAGTAACATATTATTAAGAAACATATTGATAGATAGGCTTTCAACTCTTATTCATTGTAGAGAGTTTTCTTTTTGGAAAATGTGCCCTCAAATAAAGATTTTTTTCTATAAAAGAGTAAAGAGAGTTTTGTTTTATTTGTTTATTTCTTAACCTAGAAGGCGGGGACTAAGCTGCACGTAGCTCTTGTTTTACATATTTCCATCCCATATGCATATAAATATATAAATATTTCTTCCATAACAATAACAACTTCAAATAAATAGTTCATAACATAATTTCGCATAAATTATGCACAAAATGAATAGTAACCTAAACTTTCATAATAAAAATAGTCAATAATTAAATAGGCAAACTTATATGTTTTTCAAAAGCCAAGAACTCCAAGAAATTGACTTGAGCAAGTCCACAAACCACCCAACCATAAGCTATCTAAAGACACTTAAAAGCATCCTATTTCAAAAGCCACCCACAAGCCAAACCATAATACCACTAGGGGAAAGTAGGGTTTTAGGTTTTGTTAGTTTCTCTCAAGTGAACTTAGTCCACAAAAGTCAAACACTTCAATTATATTGAACCGGGTAAATACCCTCAATATTTGCCATACCTAACATAATCGATGCTCATAACAATATGCATTTAGAGAGTCTGAGTATTCCCAATGCATACATGTCAAGGTATAAACTTTTATCAATCTACAAGACTGAACCAAAAGGCACTCATAGTCCATGCATCATACAACACTGCCCAATGCTCTTCAGTATGATTAGAGAGGGTCATTTTTCTTGTCAGTCAAATTGAACTTGTGCATGTCCCTATAACAACACTCTGTTATAGGAAATGACATAATTGGTTCACTTTTTTCTTCTGGTTCTTATTCCCATTCTTCCCCCTCACTTAATCATTATTTCCACCCCAAATACTTGTCTCCCATTTCATTCGAACTGCCCCCCCGACATGGATAACAAGATCTCTCATCCAAGGACTATAACTTGTTCTTAATGATAAGGAAACACCAATCCCTACATTTTGGGGACATGGTTGCATTTCAAGAGAGAAATATTTCGACCACATCTACAGTTACAAAAAGAGGGTTCAAGGAGGTTGACACTTTGACTTCTAGAACCTACATTATTTTCCCCACTTGTGGTATCATGGTTCCTCACTATTTCGTGTCTTCCCATTCAACCTTAGATATATTCGAGATGCATACGTCTACCCAATCTTGTGATGAAAATCATAAAACTTTACTGTCAAGTGGCAACATCAAGGAGTACCTACATCGCTGGTTTTGTTTGTCTTTCAATTGCAATTTGCAACTGTAGAAATTGAGGAGATCAGTCTATATGCCAAGGACCCACTCATATTTTTTTTCTATGTTCATTGATGTGATCTATTGTGCTATATGGCCATGAACCAGTGTTCTCGAGCCCCCCCAAACCGAGGAATCTTGCAAGTTGATTCAAGCAATTTCAAGTCATCTATGTGAAGCTTTGATTTGTGACTCTTTGCACCTTGAGTTCGATGTCTTTGACATTCGAACTTCGGTCTTCGAGCAAATTCCAACCACGTAATTTGGCCCATGATATGGAGTAATGTAAAAGCAGAAGCCATAAACCAATGACTACAATTCGAAACCAACATAAGTTACATGAAACAAAGCATTGTAACAAATATCATTGTATCCAAGTGCATGAAGGAGTATGTAATCCACACATGAATGGTCAACAATGTTATAGCTACACAACCATTTCGTTTACAAATGCAAAACCCACACTTCAACCTACCAATTCGGCAGGTATTCACTGCCATGCAGCCTTGTTTACTTTGTTATTTAAAATTAATTTTCCCATCATCTACTTAGTGATATTTATAACATTGAAATATAACATTACAGTTGGGACTTTGTTCTTGAGTACATATTGATGAATTATTACAAAATACAAACGTGATGTTTGATGTTTGTAACATTACAAATATAACATAGTACATATTGATTAATTATTACAAAATACAAAATTAGTTTGTGTTTTCCGAATCACAACATGTCCTCATTCGTTGATATATTCAAGTCAAGATTTGTCTTTGGAGGGTGATGCTCAAAGATGTTAGACTCAAATATGGTTCAACATTGACTTAGTTTAGACCCAATTAATCTTTTAGTTCTTAATTTTTTTCAAAGTATATTTCACTTTTAATTGGACAGATTTTTTGTTTCAATTTTGGAAAGAAATAGGTTTAAGTTATATATATATATATATATTAATTTAAGATTTAAGGAAATTTTAATTGTTTAAGATTACCAAGGTAAGGTTTAGAGGTCGATGAAGATTATTGAGATGAGAATAGCAAATCCATCTTGTATACGTGTTACTATTTTATTATACAATCACTTTGCTAGGTGACAATTTCTTTAGAAGTATTGTAGGTCAAAGTTATATCATCAAGTAGATCTCATTTGTACAGTTAGTGGAATTGTAACCTACCACAAAGGCATTATCGTACACTTCATAGCTTTGATCCATGCATTATGTGTATAAAACCATGAAATTCAGGGCTTGTTCGATGATGTTGATCAGTTCTTGATTTTTTTTCATAGAAAAATTCAACTTACTATTAATATACGAAATAGTAAATATGTCCAATTGCCAGCCCAGTACAAGTTATACAATATGATCAATATAACCCCGGAACAAACCGGTTTTGACAGCAGATTGTGTCAATGAACAATGTCAGAAAAAACAACCAGGTATTGCATCATGTCCCACAGACATCCCAAGCTGAAAAGTACCAATATTCTATACCGTGACCATAAGTCACAACAGCAACAGATAAATAGTTCCAAAAATAAATAGGACCCAAGGAAAAAGAGAACATATATGCCGAGCATCAAAGGCAACTCCAGCCGGAGGTGATACCCCAGTGAAGCTCCGAGGATGCAACAGATCAGCAGCAACCAAAACACATCCGTAGCTGCTATAATATATGCCGCAAATATAATCAAAGCAAATAAATCGTCCAACTAGAGGTTGAACAATAGGATATATTATGGATCTGCACATATACACTAAGAGTCAAGTATAATATATATCGCATACATCAGAAAAAACATATAAATACTAACATCAAAGTAAACAATCATCTCGTCCAATGGAGCTGATGAGACCCATGAGAAAATAGTATATCATCCCTCCATTCTTGCCACATGATGACCCCAGCCTGAGAGTGTAAAGCCTGCTTTGAGAGCATGTCCGCCTCCAGATTCACCTCTCTATAGATATGTTCAAAATGGATGTGCTCAAATTCAAGAATGAGCTTCCTCGCCGCCTCCAGCCAATGTGAGAGACAAAGAACATTGAGGGGAGAGTTGCCCTTTGCCCAGGAGATAATAGCCGACGAGTCACCAAATGTAACAAGAGAAGAGATCTCCTGCCGACGAGCCCAATACATTAATAGCCAAAGGGCACAAATCTCGCTTCTAGTGTTTGTTCCATTCCCCAAATTTAACCACAGGTGCACAGAGATAGAGCAGGAGATATGTAAAGTAGCGCCCGCCCCACCCGAGCCATTCCGGTACACAGCAGCCCCGTCAAAAAATCCACAAGGAAATACCAAGATAGGAGGAGTCATTCGATTTTTCAGCAGCCGAGAACTCTTCCCCACACCCCATCATATTTTAGTAAAGTCATTACTTTTATTTAGAAAGGTGTAAGAGTCACATCTCGCTTTCCCTTGTTAATGGGTTTGTATTGCATTCATTCAAAATTAAATTTGTAAGTCAAAAATAAAAATCAACCACCTGACAAGCTAAGGCTTGAGATGCCAACTCATAATTATTGTACTTAAGTTTAACATAAACAAACAAACAAACAAACTATTTGAAACCGAAACCAAAACCAAAATCTTCAACTAGTATATGTTATTTAATAGGTGCAAGGTACAAATGCACATCTTATTCCATGTCCTTTCTTAGGGTGTTAAGATGGGGGTATGACATCCATGTTAATGGGTGTCCTTAGAGTTAGTGACCCTTCTTGATTCGTACACAATTGTGGATATTCCACAAGAAATTTCATCACAATAAATTTGAATATGTTATTGCAAATATAGTGAGGTTATATTCCATTGCAGGGTGATTATTTATGATTAAATTATAATATTAAATGCATATAATTTTCTTTATGCATAACAACTAAGAAAAAAAAACATAATTAATGTGGTAAAAAGTGCACATTATTAATACACTAAGCACAAAATATAGCAAGAAACTAGTTAATATGAAAACTCTAACAATGAACAAGCATTATGTCTTACTATTTTATTCTTAGAGTTACATTGCAAGATACAAAGAAAGATATTCACCCACTATGTCATGGATAGAAACTATGCCATGCATAGACTATTATAACATCACAATATCCTATTCTTTACTTTGATTTCCCACTCATTTGCTGTGTTTAATGATAGAGCAACAAATCAATAGAATAATAACATAACCCTTTTTTTCCATGAAGACTTAACTTTTAACATGTTTTAATCAGCATAGATCCATCTTAAACCTGTATCTATCAAGCACCAAGAGGGATCCAATTTCTTGAGGTGTATTTCTTTTTTTAAATTTGAACTCTAGAAATTTTATATCTCTTGATTGATAGATCCGGGTTTAAGTTTTAAGTTTTTATTTTATAAACGAACATCGATTTTTTAATTACTTTTCATAACATTTTATTTTATGAGCCAACATGGATTTTTTTAAAATACTTTCCATAATTTTTTTATTTTATGAGCTGACATGAATTTATTAATGGCCGACATAATATAATTTATTACTTTTTACTCTCTTTTTTACTCGTGTAACGTTACTGGACAAACCTTACAACATCTCCCTCATACTCGTGTGTAACGTTACATGGACACATGTTACAACATCTCCCCCATACTGGGCTGTAGAGCACCTTGTTTCACTCGGTGCAATAACGGTTAGGGTCAGGGTTATATTTTTTGCATTCCCCAACTACTGATTAGGTTTGGCAGTTGTGACCTTATAAAATATCTTGAAAGACCATACACTGCTAGCTACACATGTTTGAGATATGGGCGTTCACATAGCCGCTCCTTAGTGTTGTGGTGGTCAAAATGATGATTAAATTTCCAACATCGTAACTTTCTAATGAGAATTCTATTTGAATCACTCTTTGCACTATTTAAACACTAATCTTGACTTGTGCTAACCCTTGGTCAAGCTACATTGATTATGACTTTTTTTAACCTCAAAAGTGCATTTTGAGCTCAAAATAAATGGTTTATTTATTGTGGATCTACTAAGTAAATTTTAGGGTCAACCTTGGTAATGAGCCCTATACATCTGTAATGTCCCCTCTATCATACTAGCGTGAGAGAGAGGATCATTGCGCTCAATCCGGGCAATTAGCCCCAATACGTTTAAATTAAAACATTGATGCAAAGAACTGTATCTGTGCATGCTATGGAAAAACGATGGTAATCAAATAAATGTTGTTGACCTCTAAAATACATTCAAGATTCTGTGACAGCCATGAAATAAAGATCTGTGCAGAATTATACAAGATCATATGGGAATGCCTAAACTTTTAAAAACACAGCAGAAGCAAATTCGTTTAATACATCCACATACATTCATAACATTCATCAAATGATAATTGCCAATTTACACAAGAGAATACTTATCTCAATAAGGCAGTACCAAGCAACTGGCTATGCAACTGCAACGTTCCACCCAACCATAGGCCAGTGTGCTCCTCAATCTCTCAGCACCACTGCCACCCCCGAGCTGGGCATGATCTCTACAAGGAACCAGGGAACAACAGACTCACACATAGCCAAGCATACACCAAAATGAGCCAAGCTAATCTACAATTGGGTTTATCAGGCTGCCAGGAGATGGAAAGGAAGAGTTGCTAAGCTAGTGAGCTCCAGCACAGAGCCAGGGATAACCTTGCAAGATCTATCTAGCTTGGCACCCACAATACCTACACACCCAGCACAAGGAAGTATTCTTTTCACTGCTGTGCAGTCCCTCAAGCCATACCTTCCCTATCCAGTGCTCTCAGGGTATGCATAGAAGAGTAACCAAAGCCCTCTTGATCTTTTTGAGAGGTTGTCTCCCCCACTAGGTTTATCAAGCCACTTCTATCCACTACCACTCCAACACTTCAGTTCACAGGCTCAAACCAAGAACAAGGATGCACATAACAGCAGAACCCCACTTGCTGGGCATGAGGAAAACGTTTCCCACAGTGGACTGCAGGAGATGGGGTTCCAACTAACCCAGAAAAACGTGGGAACCCACAAAAACGAAATGGGAAGTTGGTGGACAACCCAGGAAGCCAAATCCGTTTTTAGAAAACGTCCTTGGACATTCAGGGGCAAAAATGACCTCCCTACAGTCCTCCAAACGTGGCCCTCCCTCTCCCAACTGTTATATACTGCAAAAACGACCCCCAGGCATGGAAAAATGCAGTATTTAGATGAAAAACGTAAATGGAAAGAGCCCAGCTAACTTCAACTGCGTGAATGAATGAAGACTCCCCTTCCCCATGGCTTTGGGCACCATTTCGTGGGTGGTTTCTTGCCCCACAAGCAAAAAACACGATTTTCCAAGTTGATGGCTTGCCCATGCACGAAAATGGCTTGCCCATACTCCTTCATCCCCAAGGCATTAACTGCCTTAACCAATTTCTTGGAAAAATTAAATGATTGGGTACATGAGACAAAATGGGTAGTTGGTGGTTTATGGGTTTCCCCATTGACACATGGATTAATACCATTGGCTCAAGGTTTGAATAATTTCCCTCCCTATTCCTTGTAGAACCATGCCCCATCTCTTTTGTTGCATTGCATAGCCGGTTGTGGTTTTTTTTTTTTTTCCATTAAAATTCGTATTTACATGGTGTCTTATTTACATTGTGCCCATCTCGCACAAGAACCATGGGCATCTATTTTTAATTGCCGATACATGAAACGCTAAATCAACGGTGGGGCCTTGGCCTTGAGCTCCTCACCATGATTAATTACAATATTTACATCATTTACGATTTAATACAAAGGGGGTCAAAATGGGGACATTACATTCCCCTCCCCTTACATTAGCACTGTCCTCAGTGCTCATCAAAATTGAACAAAAATGGATATGCCACCCTCATGGCATCCTCCAGCTCCCATGTAGCCTCATCGGGACCGTAGTGCTTCCATTGCACCTTTACCTGTCCGATGGCTCGGTTCCGGAGCAATGTTACCTTCTTGTCTAGGATGCACAATGGATCGGTTTGGAATTCTCCCTCGGGTTCCACCTGGATCACATCCCAATTAATCACATGGTTAGGATCATGTACATATTTCTTAAGCAAAGAGACGTGAAAAACATTATGAGCTTTAGTGCTAGCAGGCAATGCAAGTCTATATGCAACTGGTCCTATTCTTTCAAGCACTTCAAATGGCCCACAATATCTAGGTGATAGCTTGGCACAACTCCCAAGCTTCAAGGAACTCTTCCTTGATTTCACTCTAAGATATACATGATCCCCAACATTGAATTCCCTATGCACTCTATGTTTATCTGCATAGCTTTTCTGTCTATCCTGGGCTGCTTTTAAATTTTGCCGGATCTTTGCAACCTCCTGTTCCATTTCCTTAAGCAATTCTGGCCCAAGTACAATTCTGTTCACTGGATTGTCCCAAGTCACTGGTGTCCTACACCTTCTGCCGTACAAAGCCTCATAAGGACTCATACCCAATGATGCTTGTTGCCCGTTGTTATATGCAAATTCTACCAAGTGTAGATAATCCTCCCACTTGGATGGTTTGTCCATTACATACATGCGGAGCATGTCTTCAAGCACCCGATTTACTCTTTCTGTTTGCCCGTCTGTTTGAGGATGGTATGCGGTACTAAAGCTTAGCTGTGTACCCAAATCTGCAAAGAGCCCTTTCCAAAAATTGGAAGTGAACTTGGTATCTCTGTCAGAAATTATTGCCTTAGGCAACCCATGTAATCTGAAAATTTCCTTCATGAAAATATTTGCAATGGCATCGGATTTATGTGTGGACTTAACCGGTATAAAATGTGCTGCCTTTGTTAACTTGTCCACCACAACCATGATGGAATCATGCTGTCTCTTAGTCATTGGCAGTCCTGTAATAAAATCCATGGAGATTACTTCCCATTTCCATTCTGGAATCGGCACTGGAAGCAATAAACCTGTTGGATGTTGGTGTTCACTCTTCACCTGTTGACATTCCATGCACTTAGAAATGTATTCAGCAACATCCTTCTTCATGCCTGGCCAGAAATAATATTTCCTTGCTGTAGCAATTGTTTTCTGATATCCGGGGTGACCAGAGTATGGAGCTTTATGGATTTCATCCATAACAGTCCTCCTCAAATCTGCCGCATTCGGAACATAGACTCTATTCTTATACGTAAGAAGTCCTCCTTCTTCCAAATGATAGCCTTCATACTTCTTGCCAAGGTCATGCTGCTGCAATTTATCCTTTATCTGCTCATACATTTCATCCTCAACCATATGGTTAACAATCTGCCGCCTCAAATCTGGTTGGCAAGTACTAAGCGCTGCCACATGCATTTCACGTACCTTCCTGCTGAGTGCATCAGCCACCTTGTTTTCTTTCCCTTTTATGTGTTTGATCTCGAAATCAAATTCACACAAAAATTCCAACCATCTAGCTTGCCTAGCATTTAAAGTTGGCTGATCAAACAAGTATTTCAGACCACAATGGTCTGTCCTTAACTCAAATTTCCTTCCCATTAAGTAATGCCTCCACATCTTTAAAGCATGTACTATGGCTGCAAGTTCTATATCATGAGTAGCATAGTTCTTCTCATGCTCCTTCAACTTTCTTGACTCATAGCATATCACGTGGTTGTCTTGCATAAGAACTCCTCCAAGTCCTTGATTGCATGCATCGGTACACACCACAAAATCTTTTTCCGGGTCTGCAATCTTCAGAATAGGTGCACTTGTAAGAAGATTCTTCAACCGTTGAAAACTTTCCTCACATCTTGGTGACCATTCAAACTTTATCCCCTTCTTTTGCAAAGAAGTGATTGGGTTTGCAACCTTGGAGAATCCCTCGATAAACCTCCTGTAGTAACCAGCAAGGCCCATAAAAGATCTCACATCAGTCACATTCCTTGGAGTTGGCCAATTCATAATGGCTTCAATCTTCTCAGGGTCTACAGATATACCTTCGTCGGAGATGATGTGACCCAAATAATGAATTCTATCTTTATAAAAGTCACATTTGCTCAACTTGGCATACAGCTTATGCTCCCTTAGTAACTGCATTGTCATTCTCAAATGTTCTTCGTGCTCTTCTTCATTCTTGGAATAGATGAGAATATCATCTAGAAATACAAGAACAAACTTGTCCAAATACTTGCTAAAAACATTATTCATGAGACACATGAACGTAGCTGGTGCATTTGTGAGACCGAATGGTACCACTACAAATTCATAGTGTCCATACCTCGTTCTAAAGGCTGTCTTATGAATATCTTCTTCTTTGATTCTTACCTGATGGTAACCAGACCTCAAGTCAATCTTTGAAAATACCTTTGCTCCTCTCATTTGATCAAAAAGGTCATCAATTCGGGGCAATGGGTATTTATTCTTCACAGTAACTTTGTTCAACTGCCTGTAGTCGATACATAACCTGAGTGTTCCATCTTTCTTTTTCACAAATAGAACAGGTGCTCCCCACGGGGACACACTTGGCCTAATATATTTCTTTTCCAGCAACTCTTGTAATTGCATTTTTAATTCTAGCAATTCCGGGGTACTCATCCTGTACGGTGTCTTAGATACTGGTGCTGCTCCTGGCACAAGTTCAATTGTAAAGTCAATGTCTCTCTTTGGAGGGAGTCCCGGAATCTCATCAGGAAAAACATCCCTGAATTCTTTCAATACCTGATAGTCCTCTAATTTCAGAGTTTCATTCTCTGTTGCCTCTAAAATGTGGGCTGCATACAATTGACATCCCTTCCTACAGAACTTCTTCAGCTGCATGGCCGAAATCTGTCTAACAGAAGTCACCTTTGGAACGCCTTTTACAACCCTCAGGTTTCCTTCTTCGTCCATGCATTCAAATGTCTTATTGTAGCAGTCAAGTTTAACCCTGTGTGCTTCTAACCAATCCATTCCAATGAGAATATCATAGGAACCAAGTGGCAAAATATTCAGATCTGCATAAGTGAATAGCCCATCCATCTCTAATGGACATTTCTCTACTATTTCGCTAACTTTTCTCTTGGTTCCAGTGGCTAGTTGAACTAACCAAGATTTACTATGCTTTAATTTCTTGAAAGCACAAACCTCAACAATTCTAGGAGTGACATAACTGTGAGTAGATCCAGGATCAATCAAAATAGAAACAGATTGCTTAGCAATCTTACCTTCAACTTCAACCACAGTTGACTGATGATCTGCTTGGCGGTCTTCCACTGCTGCATAGATTCTAGGGATTGTCCTCGCCACTTGACCCACAGTTCCAGCTCCTTGGATGTTGTGAACTTGATTTGCATTCTCATTCCTATGTGGACAGTTCCTAAGCATGTGGTCTCCTCCACAACCCCAACATTGAAGTGGTTCTCTTGGCTCTTTTGGATCTCTTGGCTTGTCTCCCATCATCCTAGTTGGCTTAGTCACAACCTGTGATGGCTGCCGTTGCTGATTCCTGAATTGAGGAGGCTTGAACCCCTTCTTCCTTTGATCAAACTTTTCATTTTTCTTATCCTTCCACGCCTTATGTAATTCTGGTTTGCTTCTGTTTTGATCAAAGCAATACTTGGCCTTTCTTATGGCCTCCTCCAGAGTTCGAGGTTCATCAAACTCAATTCTATCTTTATATGACTGGGGCAGTCCACTTACGAAACGCTGAATTTTGACCTTATCATCTCGAATATACTTGACATACCTCAGCAGCTCCAAGAACTTGTTTGCATATTCTTCCATGGTCAATTGTCCCAATCTCAGCTCATGGAACTCTTTGATCTTATCATCATAGTACCTATCAGAGAGGTACTTCTGCTTGAAGTATTTCTTGAACTGCTTCCACACGATCTTCCTTTCGTTGATCTTCTTCACTTGCCTGGTGTGTTCCCACCATATAGATGCTCTTCCATTCAAGTTGAAGATGGCTACCCTTGCCTTCATATTTCCCGAGTAGTCTTGGACTTGGAAATACTTTCTCATCCCAAGAAGCCAAGCTTCAGCTTCTTGACCAGACTTTACTTCTCCATCAAATGTAGGAGGTTTTGCCTTCTTAAATTCCCCATGTGAATTGTTCTTGTGGTGCTTCTTTCCCTTGCTCCTGTGAGATGAAGAACTTGAACCCTCGATGGATTCTTCCGAATCAGATGATTCATTAGAAGAGATTTCTGGACTATATGTCCTGTCTGTAGAAACTCTTCTTGGACTACTGGCCCTCTTACGGGAATTCCTTTTAGAGCTACTCCCACCCCTTTCGGGATTTGAGATCTGATGCCCAGAGTTTATTTGCCTTTGGATGTCTGTTAAACTTTGCAGCATGGCTGCATTCAGCTGATTTTGTTCTTCCTGAGCTTTAATCATCCTTTCATTATCTTCCCTACAGCTTTGCAACTCCACCCTTAGGCTTCTCATGGTGGCTGCAACATCTGGAGGGGTCTCTTGATTTCTTCTCCCATTAGATTCTGTTTCAGCATTCTCAACCTGTATGTTTTCCCCCATGGCATCTGTCTCAGGCTCATAGGGATCCTGTGCATCATTCATGATGTGCATTTTCTTGGCCCAACCAAGATCCAAAATTTTTCCACTGTATTATCTAGAGTGTTACCCTGCTGTAACTGTGACTCTCTGAAATGTGTTCATCAACGCAATTGTTAGCTGCATTACATTCTTAGAATTCACAATTACTTCATGCATGTGGAAAAATTCCATACTTGACAATTCGTTAAATCACAAACACGATATATGAGGAAAAAAGAAAAAAGGGGGTCAAGGGGGCTTGCCCCCTTGTGGCTTCACGCCTCACCGGGCGGTTCGCGAAATCCTGCCGCAACGGGCAGTTCGCTGAATCCTGCCGCGATGGGCGGTTCACGGATTACTCCCGCAACCGCGGGGAGGTTCGCGGTATGCTCCCGCAACTGCGGGGCGGTTGGCGGTATGCTCCCGCAACTGCGGGGCGGTTGGCGGTATGCTCCCGCAACTGCGGGGCGGTTGGCGGAACCCTTCCGCTATTGCGGGGCAGTTCGGCAACGGCTTCCGCGCGGCGCGGTTCGGCGACGGCTTCCGCAATTACGGAGCAGTTCGCCGAACGCTTCCGCAATTGCGGAGCAGTTCGCCGAACGCTTCCGCAATTGCGGAGCCATTCGGCGAAGGCTTCCGCAGCTTCGGAGCCGTTCGCGGAATGCTTCCGGGGGTTTCGGGCAGTTCTTGCGAAAATCTTTTTCGGGACGACTTGAGGAATGCTTCCGCAATTGCGGAACGATTCGCCGAAGTCTTCCGCAATTGCGGAACGATTCGGCGAAGTCTTCCGCAGTTGCGGAACGATTCGCCGAAGTCTTCCGCAACTTCGGAACGACTCGCCGAACTCTTCCGCGTTGCGGAACGATTCGCCGAAGTCTTCCGCAACTTCGGAACGACTCGCCGAACTCTTCCGCGTTGCGGAACGATTCGCCGAAGTCTTCCGCAACTTCGGAACGACTCGCCGAACTCTTCCGCGTTGCGGAACGATTCGCCGAAGTCTTCCGCAACTTCGGAACGACTCGCCGAACTCTTCCGCGTTGCGGAACGATTCACGGAATCCTTCCGAAATTTCGGAAGAGAATTCCTTCCGCAATTTCGGAAGAGATTTCCTTCCGAAAATTCATTTTCACGCCGACACTTAGAAAATTTTTCACTTAAACAAAATTTTTCTCCGCCGTTTCGGAGCCATTGGCTGAATTCTTCCGCGATTTCGGGAAGGTTCGCGGAATCCTTCCGCAATTTCGGGGAGGTTCGCCGAACTCTTCCGCTATTGCGGGAAGGTTCGCGAAACCTTTCCGAAATTTCGGAACGACTTCCCGAAACGGCTTAAAACACAATTTTTTTTTCAAAAACAGACTTAAACCAAAATTTTTCCCAAACTTTTAAGAAAAAACTTAACTTCTTCTCTTCTCTTTTACTATCAGTTTTGGCCCATAGCGGCCCAGTGCTGCAACGCAGCTCTGATACCATAATGTAATGTCCCCTCTATCATACTAGCGTGAGAGAGAGGATCATTGCGCTCAATCCGGGCAATTAGCCCCAATACGTTTAAATTAAAACATTGATGCAAAGAACTGTATCTGCGCATGCTATGGAAAAACGATGGTAATCAAATAAATGTTGTTGACCTCTAAAATACATTCAAGATTCTGTGGCAGCCATGAAATAAAGATCTGTGCAGAATTATACAAGATCATATGGGAATGCCTAAACTTTTAAAAACACAGCAGAAGCAAATTCGTTTAATACATCCACATACATTCATAACATTCATCAAATGATAATTGCCAATTTACACAAGAGAATACTTATCTCAATAAGGCAGTACCAAGCAACTGGCTATGCAACTGCAACGTTCCACCCAACCATAGGCCAGTGTGCTCCTCAATCTCTCAGCACCACTGCCACCCCCGAGCTGGGCATGATCTCTACAAGGAACCAGGGAACAACAGACTCACACATAGCCAAGCATACACCAAAATGAGCCAAGCCAATCTACAATTGGGTTTATCAGGCTGCCAGGAGATGGAAAGGAAGAGTTGCTAAGCTAGTGAGCTCCAGCACAGAGCCAGGGATAACCTTGCAAGATCTATCTAGCTTGGCACCCACAATACCTACACACCCAGCACAAGGAAGTATTCTTTTCACTGCTGTGCAGTCCCTCAAGCCATACCTTCCCTATCCAGTGCTCTCAGGGTATGCATAGAAGAGTAACCAAAGCCCTCTTGATCTTTTTGAGAGGTTGTCTCCCCCACTAGGTTTATCAAGCCACTTCTATCCACTACCACTCCAACACTTCAGTTCACAGGCTCAAACCAAGAACAAGGATGCACATAACAACAGAACCCCACTTGCTGGGCATGAGGAAAACGTTTCCCACAGTGGACTGCAGGAGATGGGGTTCCAACTAACCCAGAAAAACGTGGGAACCCACAAAAACGAAATGGGAAGTTGGTGGACAACCCAGGAAGCCAAATCCGTTTTTAGAAAACGTCCTTGGACATTCAGGGGCAAAAATGACCTCCCTACAGTCCTCCAAACGTGGCCCTCCCTCTCCCAACTGTTATATACTGCAAAAACGACCCCCAGGCATGGAAAAATGCAGTATTTAGATGAAAAACGTAAATGGAAAGAGCCCAGCTAACTTCAACTGCGTGAATGAATGAAGACTCCCCTTCCCCATGGCTTTGGGCACCATTTCGTGGGTGGTTTCTTGCCCCACAAGCAAAAAACACGATTTTCCAAGTTGATGGCTTGCCCATGCACGAAAATGGCTTGCCCATACTCCTTCATTCCCAAGGCATTAACTGCCTTAACCAATTTCTTGGAAAAATTAAATGATTGGGTACATGAGACAAAATGGGTAGTTGGTGGATTATGGGTTTCCCCATTGACACATGGATTAATACCATTGGCTCAAGGTTTGAATAATTTCCCTCCCTATTCCTTGTAGAACCATGCCCCATCTCTTTTGTTGCATTGCATAGCCGGTTGTGGTTTTTTTTTTTTTCCATTAAAATTCGTATTTACATGGTGTCTTATTTACATTGTGCCCATCTCGCACAAGAACCATGGGCATCTATTTTTAATTGCCGATACATGAAACGCTAAATCAACGGTGGGGCCTTGGCCTTGAGCTCCTCACCATGATTAATTACAATATTTACATCATTTACGATTTAATACAAAGGGGGTCAAAATGGGGACATTACAACATCCATAACTCTGATTCTTCACCCCATAAAATACTAGAAAGGGTGATAAATCATAGAGTGATATATTTGAAAAGAGTAAGTTAATTAGTGGACAAACTCAACCTCCTTTCCATTGAAATTATTTTCCAAACCCAATAGGAATTTTGTCATAAGTTATAGTTATACCTTATTGATAGGAACTTTGACCATGGAACTTTGCCTTGAAGTGTTTTGACACATTTTAAGACAACCCAAGTCATTGGAAATTTGAAAAATGAGTAGAGCAATGTGAACTTTTCCTCACAAAAATAAAATAAAATAAAACCCATCGAAAGGTTGAGTTTGTCCACAATTTAACTTCTAGTTGAAATATTGTCTCCTACTAGCATAACGGTTAATTGGTTGCAATATGAATACACGTGGTGTCTTGGTATCCCTCTCTCCCTTTGTAGGATGTGTGTGAATACATGTTTTGGATTAGTTTATAGGATTTTAAAAATTTCTCTATCAATGGTATTTCTTTAATTAGAAATTGAGGCCTCACTCAAAGTGCATATCCCACTTTCCTTCCACATCAAAGGAGCCACTGGTCTTATATACTCATCATGGAATTTTTTTTTATTAAGATGCAACAAGCTTGCCCTTCCCCAATCTAGGAGAATATTAGAGTGGGAAGCCAATGCACACCATTCAAATCAAAGTCCTTCCACTCAGAGGTTGTGATATGATGCATCTGTTTCGTTAAAGTCACCTAGGGTTTCCACCTAGTCCACACCCTATTTGCAAGCACAAGTGCACAATAAACATGAGCATAAGCATAAACTTCTTTGAAGAGACGTCTATAGTGTTTTTAACCCTAAAACTTATAACAATTCAAAAGATATACAGAGATAAATGATGTGAAATATAAAAAATTATAATGCAAATTAACTTAATAAAAGGAAACATATAAGAAAGACGAGACAAAATTAACTCTCGTATTATAAAAATCAATTCATGAAACAAATTTCACTCACCCTTAAGGTTGGGTGACCTTTCACTTGAGCAGAGCTTCAATACAACATTTCTTGACAAAACAATCCATAGCCTTCGAACTCCTAAAATATGTTTTTAATAGCCAAAACCCCAACTACTTACTGAACATAAACCCTAACTACTTAGTGGGCCTTATTTTTTTTTTACTAGGGGAATTGACAATTGGAGTTGGGTTGGTACTCGCGTGACACGGGGTCCAGGGATCCAATCTCGCTACCACTATACCCCTAGGTGCATCCACAGGGCCCGAACCATGGCGCACGGATAAATTTGGGGGGATTCGAACACGTGACCTTCCATTTACAACCGATTACAATTTACCACTTGAGATACCCCCCACGGGCCCTAGTGGACCCTAATTAACACACTGACCCTTTTTACATTTATTAGCCATTACTAACGACTCAACCTTATTCAAAGGAAATGGTCGCAAGCATTACTTAACTAACTCATATATAGTATAAAGTAAGGGGGGTTAGGGTGGGACCTTGACAACTTGAGATTTGGTGGAGGCATTAGAAACACCTTGCCTTCACCAACCCAACAAGCCACCATTAACTCCCTTTATCTCTTTGTTTTGGTATATGTAAATGTTTTTCTTTGATTGATAAAAAGTTATAAACCCCAAGATCCTTCTCACTTTTCCTCCCTCATTTGGCATTGAATTCTCTTACAAGTTCACTCCTTCCCCACTTCCTTACAAATTAAACTAATCTTGTACCAAAATAACCCTTTTTCAACCATAAATATGAAAATAATTCTATAAAAATTTAAGAGACAATCATATTTCCACCATGATCCTAGTTCCACGCATAGTGGAATGTTGCTTATAGATTTTGCTCAATTATAATCAACTTATAACCTCGAGAGTTCTATCATGATCCCAGTTCCATATGTGGTGAAATAATGCTCAAGGATTTAACCCAATTATAATAAACCCATAACCTTGAAAAATGCATATTGGGTTCATTTTTTTTTACCATAAAATTAAATTAAACAACACCATCACTTAGCTCTTGGCTATTGCCTCACACATATCTAAGGGATCGATCACACCCACCCTAAATCAAAGGAAGTAACTTACCATGCATGTGCACCAACCTTGAGAGTTCCACGTTATCTAAGTTCCATACATGGTGAAATGATGCTCAAAGATTTAACTCAATTCTAATCAACCCATAACTTTGAAAAATAGATATTAATTTCAAATTATTTGAAATTCTAACTCTATTAAGTATCGATTACCATAATTTTTTAATTACCAATACAGACCCATCTAACTCTAGTTCTACAAAGCATCGAGAGGGATCAAATCTGCAAACCTTTCACCACTAAACTACAACACACATCCCTATCACCACTACGCTACAACACACTAATGCATGCATTCTAGTTTTTTATTTTTTATTTTTTATTTTTATGGGACAGAGAGACACTTCCCCCCAACCGAGCTCCACTATGATCCCCCCACCTAAGCTCCACTATGCTGCAACACATTGATGCATGCATTCTTTTTATTATTTATGAGATAGATGGACACTTTCCCACGAGAACTGTAGAAATACACCCTCTCAATGCAATAAAGTTAAATTAAACAATGACATTACTTAACTTTAAGCTATTAATTATTCACAGCCACTTTAAATCAAAAGAAGTATCTCTTTTTTTTTCCACAGAAAAAAATATGTAAGCTTGATATTATGAGAAATAAATACAATATTACATCACATAGTTACTACCGTCTTAACGAAAGCATGGAGTAATACTTGCTATAGATAGGGATACATTGTGAACCACCTTTGCTGGGCGAGCATGATAAGAAAAGCCAAAAAGATTGTCTTACAACACTTCCTTAGAAAGAACGCTGACTACCCTGTCCAATCTATGCATAAAAACTGAATGAAAAACAATGGGTTCATTACTTGTTGTGCATGCTTGCGAAACAACAAAAAACATAAAAGAAAACCGCATTGTCTCTAGAACGTGAGCAAGCTTCCATGGTCGACAATGGCTTCCTCCAGGAATTCACTGTAGTGCAGAAAACTATCCATAGGACCAATGGCTAGCTTCGAGAGGAGATCAACTTCCTTATTCACTTCACGGAATATGTGCTAGCAACTTATCATATTGAAGGCTTTTTGGATGCTTCTAATCTCCTCCATCGAGTGTTCAAGGAAAAATCAAAAGAAGTATCTCACCATGCATTGACATGTGCCAATGCAGGATGATTCAAATTTCATGCATTAGGATCTAAGTTCCATATATGATAAAACACTGCAACTCTAATCACCCCATGACTTTGAAAAATAAAACTAGATATTAATTTCAGTTAACTAAAACTCTTCGCCCTAAAAAAAAAGGAAATACATCACCAAGCATTGCATGTGTGCCACAACCGAGAATAAGTACAAAGGAAAAAACACAAGAGCAAGAAAAGCTTGACACAAGGTTTATTTAACACCACGTCTTCCCCACATATTTTTAATTTAAGTATTTTCTATGAAATTGCTTGCCTTTCTAAGACTGCAAAGGCTTCCCAAGTCCCGTTTCGTCTTCGGCCCCTACTCGATCGGGGGCGGCTAACCAATTGCAATAAATCTTGGACCAAATATTAGGTCTACGCTGTGGTGAGGATTGCGGAAAATTAGCTGATGGACGGAAGGCCATGAGACTCAAAAATTTCCCCTCATGCGGCGCACCACGCCATCAACAGGACAGGAGAGCAGAACGTAAACATTATTTGCTCTTCTTCGCTGATTGCGATCGAAAGAGAAGGAGCCATGGATTGAATGAATGAGAGGGGAACGAACTGAGGTGGTATGGTATTTATATATATGTGGGGTTAAGTTGGTATTGGTTAGGATTTGTTTATCGTATTTGTTATTGATATTGATAGGCGCAGGGAGCCAATGGAGTGTGCATCGTTGAGTAGGGCCGGCATGGACGGAGGAAGCCCAAGCCCAATCTCAATCCCATCTGCGAATGGTGGGAAGGTAAGTCCCTCCTCATGGTCACTTGTGGTCCGCGGCCAGCCCTCGGCTGCGGCCGCCGCGACTGCCAATTCTGAAGAAATAGAAGGCCGAGTCCAGCAATCTGGGGAATCTGGTCCTTCAGGCATTGATGTTAATGATCACAGCAAGACAGAAGATTTGGTGCAAGTTATGGGAGGAGAAGATTGTTGGCCTGCACTTCAGGATGCCCGGAATTCTCCCAAGACGTCATTGCCACAGGGATCGTCCACACAGGTAAGTGTTATGAATCTTGAAAATCTCATCATTTTTAATCGAGCTTTTGATTTAATTCGTGATTAAATTCAATTATTGATTCCGATTTTGAGAAAATAGGTACCACAGCGTAGTTGGGTATTTTTAACGCTTCATTTGCCATGGGGTAATGAACCCATGAGAGCCCAAATGGGTTCTAGTGCATTTTTTAGGTCTTTCTATTTGTTATGTTTTTCCAGCATTTTTTTGATTTAGGGATTTCATCTGGTTCATACTTTTTAGGCAGCATTTCTATTCACTGGAAGAATTTGCCCCATCTCAATCTACTCTTGCAAAATTATTACTTTTATTAATCAAACTAGGTTTAAGTTTCTTAGCTGACTGAAAGTACTGTTGCTGTCGGCCATCTACTTATAGTAATCAAACTAGGTTTACTTTTATTTTAGGTTTTGTCGAGACTAGGGCATGTTAGTTGTTTGAATTGCCTCCTGCACATTCCGATTCCCATTAAAGCCCTGTGCTGTTGTGGGGTGCCAATTGACTGGTGGTGGTAGCAGTAGCAACAGCAGCTGTTCCCGAGTTGATGTATTTCCTGAAATGCTGTAGCAGGGATGGATCCCACATCTCTCCTACTATTTTCAAGAGTGAGTTACTTATGATTGGCCCGAGTGAGGTAATCAGTCTCAGAAGTCTCAGCGATAACCTTACATTTATTCAATCAAGCAGTTGGTGGGTAGTGCTCGAAATGAGGCTCTTGGAATCCAGCTTCCTGGATCTTTCCTTTCTTCACATTCCAACGCTGTACCTGGCTAAGAGATGTGATTAACCCATTGGGTGCACGGTGCACCTGCCAAGTGATAAATGAATATGCACGGTGCACCTGCCAAGTGATAAATGAATATTAGCTTCGGAGGTGATTTTTTTTGATTGGAATTGCTTTGAGAAACACACCGGTGTCCGAGGGGCATGATTCTTGCTAGAATCACCAAAAATTTGCATCCAGTCTCATCTTTTTGAGACTCATGCTGTTTTGGATGGGGCAGGCCACAGCGAGTATGGAGCCATGGTGGACAGCTTTATACTCTGTCAATCTAACTAGCAATTCAAGTCTCTGTTGGCTTGAGAGATAAATTTTGGTTCTGTTAATAGGGGGAATCTTGTGTAAAAGTTAGTTTTAGTGGCTGAAACAGCTTGATCTTGGTCTTAGTTGGATTTCAGAGGCAAAATTTGTTTCTGTTAAAGGAAGGGGTCTTCTGCAAAATTTAGTTTTAGTGGCTGGAACAGCTTCATCTTTCCTCTAATAGGATTTATCAGTTGTTTTTCTCTCATCCAAGTTAAAAGATTTTCGTCTTTTACAGAAAGAGGAGTTACTATCTGATTTTACTTTTCTATCTGTTATGTGTTTGATACCAGGTTTTGCCGCCTGCAGTACCTTTTAAAAAAGCAGCGGACAATACTAGTCCTAGACTCTCAGAGGACCCTGTTTTCAATAATCACCAGAAATTCGCTGGCAAGCGTGGGAGTCCTAATGGAATTGTGCCACCATTTTCTTCCACTGGTGTTTCACCATCTTCACAGACTCCTAACAAGCTCTTGCCAGTTTCTGATGTTTGTTCAGAAACTGGTTTCAAAGGGAATGTGCAAACGGGAGTGAAGGGATTTATGCCTAGGCCTGGTGGTAATGAGTATACACGGCCTTCTTTCCAGAGAGGGGATAGATCATTTCACCCACAAGGAGATACAATACCATATTTGAGCAGCTATGGATATAGGCCACCCACCAACATACATGAACAGAGAAGGCTTAACTATGATTGGAATTCTCAGCAAGCCCTTTATGGTACAGATAATACTGCGATGTATCAAAGAGTTGGTCCAAGGAATATGGGGAGACCACCTCCCCCATTCGTTCCTCCAAATTATGGTTTAACAAATCATTCCGGTTTCCATGGTAATTGTACTGTTATGTTTATTCCAATTTATTTGTCAGAAATGGTTCATAGTGTTTCATATCATCTTATTGTGACGATATTCATATTTGTAGCTAATGAATTTCAATTTTGCAGCTTTACCAACATACTATTTTCCGCCAAGGACACACCTAGATAGTGTCAGGGGTGGGTCTTATTTTCCACAGGCTCCACCTTCCGGTGTGTTCATTTCTGCAACTGATCCTCATTTGCGTGCTAAAGTAGTTAAACAGATTGAGTACTACTTCAGGTTTGCTCAGACATACTCTTTTATTATAGCCCATGGCCCATCTCCATGAGCCAGTTAGTATGTTTCTAATTCATCAAAATTTGTTTTCTTTGATTTTTTAATTATATGACAATTAGCTCAATCTTACCCTCATCAGTCAATCAGATTGAGTACTATGCCAGGTTTTCTTGCACAGGCTCTGACTATTGCTGGCCCATTAGCATGAACCAATTGATATGTTTACTTATTAATAATTATAAAAAAATTGTGCAATTAGTTTGTTCTTACACCCATTGTGTTGTGCATTCTTTATGATGTTCTCTTTGTCTGCAGCGTCGAAAATTTATGTAAAGATCTTTTTTTGCGTCAGCATATGGATGGGCAGGGGTGGGTGCCCATTTCATTGGTTGCAACTTTTAGACTGGTGAGACATTGGATAAGTGTTCATCTGATATTGAAAATGTCTTTTAAAGCTCACTACAGTGCAATTGACATCTCAATACCCTTTCTGGTCTACATAAGGGAGATTATCTGGTGTCTGTTCAGTGGTAGTAAATCTTGTATGTAATAAAAGCTTATATAATATCTCTTGCAGGTTCGCGTATTAACTTCTGACGTGAACTTTATACTTAGTGCATTGCGAAATTCAAGTGTAGTTGAAGTGAAGGTGAGCATCATAACATAATTTCTTGTCAGAAATGGCCATCATCATGCATTTCTTTATTATTTACATTTTCGGTCTTTTTGTGACAGCCTGACAAGATCAGGAGGCGTGGTGACTGGTCAAAATGGCTGTTACCTGATGGGGTTAACAATTCTACGATAGGAACTCAGCAACAAGGCACCAGTGTTAAGACAGGCAATGTTGAAAAGGATGCTACATTGCATGGGCAAATAACAAGTGTTTCAGCAGGGCATCTTATTGTATCTCCCTTAGCAGCAAATGGAGTTCAAAGTGAAGTTTCATCTAAATTGGAGACAGCTTCAAGTCATGGATTAACTAAGAGAACTTCTGCTGAAGGGGATACCATTAAGGGTATACTTGATATCAGGATAAATGACATGGGATGAACTGCATTTTTAAGCACTTTTTTTTTCTGTACATTATAGGGTTACTGACTGAAAAGAATGGTGGTTCTCCAGCAGAACTGAGAGCTCGAAGATTTCAGTATCATATATTGGGACCTGAGCAAATGTGAATTAAAACATCATAAAACTTCTTGCAGTGCAAGATCTTCAGTTTGACAAAGAGTTGAGAATTTAACAGTTCACCTGCAAAGACCTTAATTTGCATTTTTGGAAGAAAGTGCTTAATAATTTTAGATCATGGGCCATTACTCATGATCAAAAAGGCCGTGAGTTTATTTTGGTATTTGCTATCTCGGATGGATAAATTACGTCTGCTATTTTCTGCTTGGCATGCTGGGTTGCACTTTCTGCTGTCAAAATAATGACATAGAAGATGGCTTTGATGTAATAATGACATTATTAATTGATCACAACTCACTATTGTTTTAGAAGTGTGACATTTCAACTCCTATGGTTGAATCAATTATAAATTAGTGTGAACAAAAAGGCATGCATGATACTTGTTGAAGTAGATAGTACATCTTCTGACACCCTCAATTCTATATTTAGATTTGGCTGGTCATGCTGAGATAATTTGGATTTTGCATTTTCTAGGTTTTATTGTTTACATGACAAGTACTAATATTTTAATCTCATCTCTAGGTGTGAATCTTTCAGTTATTATTCTGATGGAACTTTTAAATAAATGCTTGTTTTAAGCCAGTTTCTGTTATCTTTTTCCTGGATTTCACTGTCTTTTTGGTTAATTCAAATGAAATGGGGTTTACATTTATGTTGATTTTTTGTTTACTTCATTATCGTTTCTCGTGTATTGGTCAAAGCATTGATCAAACAAATCAGTTTATTATATATACCTTGCTCTGAAAGATAGAATGAAGATCGAGATACTTGGTTTGACAATCATTGCACATTTTTTTAATGCCTCTTTTGTGCTCTGGATTGTAGTCCTATTTATGGATTAGTTAACGTTTTAGAGGCAGGAGTTGTAACTTGTAAGTGGTCATGACTTGTGCAACTGTATTGGACTATATTTTAAAGATGGAAAATTATATTTTTTTACAGTTACAATGCTTTATTTTGTTTCTTGGATCGTACTTTTCATTTATGTATTAACCAGCTATTACAGATGGGTTTTGGCTTATGACAGTTTTAACATTTTTGTAGTTCTACTTTGGTTTGATTTTTGTTTGTATCCATCTTCTTCCATCATTCAATGATTTTGGAGTGACAAAGAGAATGACTGACAAAGGAAACGTAAAGCAAAACTTGAATCTCTTTTTGACATTTATGCTAGAGATTTTGAAATTCTTGCAGATAAAACATTGGGTAATTCACTAGAGTGATGTTTGCACCTTGAAGACCTTGAACATATACCTAGAGTCTAGATTTACTACCCTTGTAATGGAAGGATTCTTGTAGATATGACATCTGCTAATCCAATAGAATGATCTTTACATTGAGAACAGTTGAAGGAATCATTGAGGTTAGTAAAAATGTTTCTTTTTATTTGCCTCTTCATGTAATGACCTGCGCTTATTGCATTGTAGATGCAGTTCAGTTTGATTCTTACTTGCAGCCAATATTTTGATTCCTGAAGAAATATTCTTGGTGATGAGGAGGATGTTGATCCAGATTGGAAACGTAAAGAAAATATTTAATTACTGTTGTATCAGAGTATTTATGAGTTTCTTGTAGATACAGCATTGGTTAAATCAGTAGAATGGTGCTAACTCTTCAGGCATAGGCTTGTCTACCCTTGAACTTTTCGACCTTTGAGCTAATTATAGGCATAATGGGTCTAGGTTTTGTATGTTATTGTGACTCTGAATTTCCTGTTTACTCTTTGCTCTCTCTTCCTGGAAACTGGAGAAAGATAGGTACCAGTGAGTGTATAGCTCTAATAACTAGACTTCCAGGTGTTCATTTAGAATAGGAGAATGTGACCCAGATTGAAAACAGAAGAAAAACTTCAATCACCTTTGTATTCAGAGTGTTTATGATTTCTAGTAGATACAAAATGGGTTGTATCAGTAGACTGGTGCTTGCTCGTCAGCCATAGGCTTGCCTGTCCTTGAAGTTTTTGACCTTTGAGTTGTGATTGGAGGTAATGGGTCTTGTCTTTGCACGTTATTGTGACTACCTGAATTTCCCGGGTACTCTTGACTTCAAGTGTTCACTTTATAAATGGGCAAGAAATTTGGATATTGTAATTTTTCTTTTATCAAATGCTACCTGACAATGTCGGGGATCCTGAAAAGTATTGTTGTAAAGTCTTTACTGTAGACTTCACGCTTGAACTGCATCCAAACCCAGCCCCATTTGTCAGTAAACTTGACCATTGTCTTATTATTAGTCTGATCCTGAGAGACCCCTTTTCTAGTCAATCTTGTTCTGAACATGAACATTGACATGATTTGGAAGCAGATTGCCAGATCCAGTATGAGAGCTTTGACTTATCATGATATTGCTTTATATTGAGCTGGTCAATCTCAGTACTCGAAATTAACGTTGCCATTATTCCCATTCTCACGTGATCAGGGATGTCCACATGGCACTCTTCCGAGAGCTCCACATCGAGCTCTTTGTAAATCTCAGTGTATTTTGGAGGGTCCACATGTTTAATTTCTGAGAGGTTTTGGTAATCTGCGGCATGCTGTATCAACATCTTAAAAAACTCAATCAGAGCTTGTTTGGTAAAAGAAAGAGGTCGGGGGGAAACAGTAAAAGCCTATTAGTTAATATCTGTGTGCTATAAGGAAGGGGCAGGCCATTCTCATATGGGTCTAGGTTCATTCTCATGTTTGGTATGATGTCTACTTGTGCACCATATCCACTTCTGCTAAAATGTGGAAAGTTCTTCTGGTTATGGATTTTGGTTGATATAGAATGTGCAACTCTTACGAGGACATTTAGTCTCTGATGGAGTAGGGTCTTTTGGTTATGGATTTTGGTTGATATAGAATGTGCAATTCTTACGAGGACATTTAGTCTACTAATAGCAAATACATATGATTAGACATGCCACGTTTAAAAAGCGCTACTTATATTTGTTTTTCATGTTATGCTTGTCAGTACTCAACCTCTTGCTTTCGCGTTTCAGCTTCCTACATTGTTTACAAGCATTGTATCATTTGCTCCTAATTCAGTGGTGCAGGGGACTGCTTAGATTTTTATTTTTCTGTTATGCCTGTATCTGCAGTCTCCTATTTTGTGTTATTTTTCCATTTCAGAATTTGTTTTTATTGGTCACAAACGTCATGTCATTTGCCCTCTGAGTTGTTGCCTGGTGGTGCATGTCCTGTGTCTGGGTTTGTCATGTATTTACGCCTCTACAGAGCACTAGATAAGTTGGATCGTAGGAAATACATATGGCATGTGTAAGGTAAATGCTTTGCATGGTTGTCAAACCAAAAAGCATATGATTTTTATCATATGGTTATCATTTGCCCTTTGAGTTGGTGGTGCATGTCCTGTGTCTGTGTTTGTCATGTACGTACGCCTCTACAGAGCATTAGATGGGTCGTAGGGAATACATATGGTATGTGTATGGTAAATGCTTTGCATGGTTGTCAAACCAAAAACCATATGATTTTGTTTTGCACAAGGATATTGTCTATATATATATATATATATATTTTGATCTGCAATAGGGATGATTTCAACTCGGGAGCAAGGTCTTGATCCTGTTGCTCATCAAGAACCTTTTCCCAAGGGTATTTTTATATTTTGATATGGTGGCCATGCTTTTAAGCATCTGGGTATTGTGGATAGCTTAGACCAAAACTTATCCAGCTATTTCATTACCAAATAATAATACAAGTTAAATGAATGCCAAAAAACGAGCCTTAATATTGTTCCATATTATCAAACAAAATCGAACTCTATGGTGCTTTGCTTAAGCGTTGGTCAACCGTTTGAATTGGATTGCGTGCAATCTGTCCGGCCTTTGTCGCACTTAATCCTTATCCTTTTGTATTGGTAGCAGCTTGAGCTGGTCCTGTCTAGGTGCTGGTTTTGGCACAAGGCTAGTAAGGGCCTTTGTTGCACTTAATCCTTATCCTTTTGTATTGGTAGCAGCTTGAGCTGGTCCTGTCTAGGTGCTGGTTTTGGCACAAGGCTAGTAAGGGTTGGTCTTAAATGGCTACTCCCATGCTTGATAGTTGATCTGTTGATCCTGCTTTTATTGTACTTGAGAGTGGAACATTGGTCCTCAGTAGCGATGGTACAACCAAAGGCACCCAATTTAGCTTTATAGGAAGCAAATAGTTACTCTTGTTGCACTGAGAGGAGTGAGGTGCTTTACAGCCCAGTATGGGGGAGATGTTGTAATGTTCCTTCCTAACAGAATAAATAAAAAATTTCATGTTGGCTCATAAAATAAAAAACTTATGTAAAGTATTTAAAAAAATCAATGTTGGCTCATAAAATACAAAATTAAGAAAAATAATTAAAAAAATCGTCGTTTATAAAATAAAAACTTAAAACTTAAACCTGGATCTTTAAATTAAAAAAAAAATTACACCTCAAGAAATTGGATCCCTCTAGATCACCTCTAATAAATATATGATCACCTAATAGATCATGCTGGGACAAATCTGATAGATCACCTCCCTATGTCTGTAACCTATATAGAAAATAACAACATTTCTCCACCCAAGAACGATGTTGATCCACTATTGTCAATGCAAGATATGATTGATGAATCCCTCAAGATGCAGCATGAAGGACTCCAGCATCAAATTTCATAGTTATGTAGTTGAATCCCTTTTCTCTTTCGACTATGTAAGGCTCCAACAACTGTCTCTCTCCCATGCTTGGTGGTCAAAGTTGGTTTCAAGTACATGCAAATCTTGACATTCCCCCTTTGAAATGTAATATTAATGTAGGAGCATTATAAATTTTCTGCAACAATGGGAAGTGTCTTCCTCTTCCAACCATTTTTGAGTTTTGTCGTCTTACATCAAGCATTGTTGCAACTGTTGTTGGAGGTCAATCAAAATACTTAGCGTACTTATAATCTAATACTTTCTTATATCTAATGATGAACTGGAATTATATCCATTTCATATGTTGAGCATTCTCTAAATTCCTTTGCATATGCAGAAACTACAATGTATAATGGTTGGAATGCACAATTGTCTCTTTGACAAAGAAGTGATGTGATGTGACCTTTGTAAGACAACCTGCACAAAAACATAAAACTCATTGCCAGATTTTGCATACTTCTGACGTCACTTAAGGTCTTGAAATGGTAGGAAATTGGATGCTGTTTATGATGATCATTGCATCGATAGCATAGACTTATGTGCCTATTTTGATCTGAAATAAGTATGGAATGGCCAAAACATAGTTGGTTTTTCAACTCTTCAAATGATCTATGATTGTTATCAGTCCAAAAGAACGTGAGATTATTGTTCCCTTGAAGTATCTAGATCATTGTGTATGCATAATGTGAAAATACGAGAACAACCCTTTTAGTAGAATTGGGTTAACCCAAGAAAATTGCAAAGTTCAGTTGACTTGTGAGGTTTTTACCAAGCTGGGATAATTTGGACTTTTTAGGTTCAACATGGACCTCGGTGTCCTTAATGACGTACCCTAGGTATTAGAGATTCTTTACCATGGCAAATGAACACTTACTCGAGCTGTCTTATAACTTATGCTATTGGAGTGCACCCATACAATGTGTTGCAAGTGCTTTGATCAAGTCTAAATCAAGATGTACGGCAAGTATACAATTACAAACATATTGATATAAGATTTTGTAACATCATTACTCAAAACGTGGGAACATTATTGGTGCATTCGTCAAGCCAAAGGGTATAGCTAACCCATCATAGAGTCAGCAAGTCTTGAAAGTCATTTTCCATATGTTGTCTAGCTTAGTCTTGAAAGTCATTTTCCATATGTCATCAAGTTTGTTAATTGGAAACTTGGTAGTCTCTACTTACTTGGCCCCTCAATGCTGGTCCAAATGGTCATATAGACATGGAAGAGGATACCTAAATTTTGTATATTGATTTTTTGTTCAAGGATTTGTAGTTGACACAATTTCCAATAATCATCCTCTTGTAGGTGCAAGTACAATAGGTTTACACCATGGAGATGAAACAGGTTGAATTTTATGACTCCTAGATCAATCATTAGTTGAGTGGGTTGTTGGGGAGAGAGGATCCGAGGATCAAGTCAATGTTATGGTAGACTTAGTAGCATATTGGGGATATACACAACCCTTGACATGGACATGTGTACAACTCTTCCCATCTCTTCATAACCTCGTAGTCTATTATCATGGATATCCTCTATGGCCATGAATATGCCTACGTTCTTGTCCATTATTTTTCCTAAGATTGAAATTATTGTTCCATGTAATAGGTATCATGCGCAGATTAAGTAATATTTCACTTTAAAAACATACACCAATTGCTATTTAAAAACACATCAATAAAAACCAATTGTGTGCATAATGTTTGAATAAACTTTTATATATATGTATGAAAATGAAGTTACATAGAAAGATGGGAGACACCAATCTCCAATAATGTGAGCACCAACTCACTAAGACACCAATCTGATTGGGACACCAATCCTACATGCAAGCATCGACTTGCATACTATAGGCTCTAGCATGTAAGGACACCAATCCTCCACGCAAGCACCAACTTGCTGATGTAGGCTTCAACCTGTGAGGACACCAATCCTCTACGCAAGCATCGACTTGCTGATGCATGTTTCAACCTGTGAGGACACCAATCCTTTGCGCAAACACCGATTCGCTATGTTCAGGCACCGACCTAAGAGGAGACTGCTATCTCCTTTCCTTGCCCCGTCCTACCACCCTGAGATATAGACATTGCTGAAATTCTGTCACATTGTCTTCATATCTGCGTGTACAATTCACACTATATTTTGTTCTATGTTTTGTTTCCTGCTACACACACTTTTGATGTATTCTGGTTCAATTCTGCTCCCAACTTCTTTTACAATGTATCCTGCTATAGTTCCAATCACTGTACTAATTCTGTGCACATATTCATTCACATGGTCCTTGCGCCTTTTTCACAAATGTTGCTTATGTCTGCGCGACCGCTCCTTGTTCTTTTGCATGTCTTGTAACCTTGTGCACTTCTTCAAATCATATTGCCTCTGATTCCTTTGAGCATTTCATCTAACCCGAAGCTTGCAAATTCAAAATATTTCTCCATTTTTTCTTCCAAGCTTACTTCTCATTCATCAACCTAACTATTATTTATACTCAACTTGTTCAATTGATGTGTCCAGAAGTTGGGGTTTCTCTAAGTCAGCAACACCCTTTCTTCCTTATTTTTACGGTCAAGCTTACCCAAGGATCTGCTGCTTGTCTTATCTTGTGCGGATGAAGTACCATGACTTTGTGGGTCTTGCAAACACCAGTTCCTTGGCTTCGTGGGACTTGCGCTATGGAGTACCATGACTAGGTGGAATCAGTGTCATGCGCAGATTAAGCAATATTTCACTTTAAAAACATACACCAATTGCTATTTAAAAACACATCAATAAAAACCAACTGTGCGCAGAATATTTGAATAAAATTTTATATATATGTATGAAAATGAAGTTACATAGAAAGATGGGAGACACCAATCTCCAATAATGTGAGCACCAACTCACTCAAACACCAATTTGATTGGGACACCAATCCTACGTGCAAGCACCAACCTACTAATGTAGGCTTCAACCTGTGAGGACACCAATTCTCTACGCAAGCACCGACTTGATGATGTACGTTTCAACCCGTGAGGACACCAATCCCCTGCGTAAGCACCAATTCGCTGTGTTTATGCACCAACTTGAGAGGAGACTGTATCTCCTTTCCTTACCCCGTCCTACCACCTTGAGATATAGACATTGCTGAACTTCTGTCACACTGTCTTCATATCCACGTGTACAATTCTCACTATATTCTATTCTATGCTTTGATTCTTGTTGCACACACTTTTGACGTATTCTGATTCAACTCTGCTCCCAACTTCTTTTACAATGTATCATGCTATAGTTCCGATCATTGTACTAATTCTATGCACATATTCATTCACATGGTCCTTGCACCTTTTTCACAAATGCTCCTTATGTCTAGGCGACCTCTCCTTGTTCTTCTGCATGTCTTATAACCTTGTGCACTTCTTCAAATCATATTGCCTCTGATTCCTCTGAGCATTTCATCTAACCCAAAGCTTGCAAATTCAAAATATTTCTCCATTTTTTCTTCCAAGCTTACTTCTCATTCATTAACTTAACTCTTATTTATACTCAACTTGTTCAATTGATGTGTCCAGAAGTTGGGGTTTCTCTAAGTCGGTAACACCCCTTCTTCCTTTTTTTACGGTCAAGCTTACCCAAGGATCTGCTACTTGTCTTATCTTGTGCGGATGAAGTACTATGACTTTGTGGGTCTTGCGAACACTAGTTCCTTGGCTTGGTGGGACTTGTGCAATGGAGTACCATGACTAGGTGGAATCAGTATCACGGGCAGATTAAGCAATATTTCACTTTAAAAACATACACCAATTGCTATTTAAAAACACATCAATAAAAACCAACTGTGCGTAGAATGTTTGAAGAAACTTTTATATATATGTATGAAAATGAAGTTACATAGAAAGATGGAAGACACCAATTTCCAATAATGTGAGCACCAACTCACTCAAACACCAATCTGATTGGGACACCAATCCTACATGCTGTTGATGTAATTGTAACTCCGGAATGTATTTCACCTATGTATATTGTATTCCTATAGATATGTTATTATTCCTCTATACGGAAGTGTTTGTATTTCTATAGAGATGTTATTATTCCTCTATACGGAAGTGTCGTCATTTATATTGTAAGTGTCGTAACTTATACTTGATGGGTTATTAGACCACCTTGATGGGGTCGGCTCTGTATGAGTCATGTGGGTAAAAGGGTTATTAGACCACCCTATTGGAGGTCAACCCTATCAACATTATGTTATGTGGTTAAGTTAAGGTCGACCTAGTAAAGGTTATTAGGCAAGTCAAGTCAAGTATAAATAGAGTGCGAGAGTCACTCTATTTGATCATTCACTTTCTCACTCATACTCTCATTGGAGAGTGGCGCACTTGTGGAGGAGGAGAAGCTGCTGCTAGGAGGAATATCTCTTATGCTTGGGTTGTATCATTGCTCTATCTATCTTTGAGGAAGTTGTGGGGTTTTTCACCTTTATGGTTTTCCCCAATGAAACTCTGTATGTCTATAGTCTCTTGTGTGCTTGCATTATTATGTCCATGATTGATATGCTGTAGATATGCTATACATGTTCTCTCAGTTAAGATCCTATATCATATTGAAGTAAATTATGAAAAACTAACATGGTATCAGAGCTAGCCTGAAAGAAGGCATGGTATGGCATTTATGACACTTGTTGCACTTGCAAAGCTAGGGCTTGATATAGAATAAACCAGTCATCGTAGAACTTTCTCTATAAATCCATTTTGGAGAGGTTTCAGGATATGAAACCTTTATAGGTCATAGATAACATCCCCATGTACTTTGTGTCAGAAGCACAACTTCTAATTCGCTGTACTTTGTGATTTATGATCTGTACAATCTAGGGTTTCTACCTCTTCCAGATCTCAGTCATAAACATGTGACCTAGGAAAAAATGTCATAACTTGGGCTAGGAAGCTCCAAATGCAATTTCCTAAAAAGTGACAGGTAGGGCACGAAATTTACTTTCTCAGGTAAGTTTTTCAGAGGCCGAAACTGAACCAGTGACACGTGGCATGCCGTCCAAATTCACTCTCCTGTTTTATCCCATAAACAGGTCACGTTGTGACACTTGGCATAAATCTCTCTCAGAGAATCCATTTGAGGTCATACCTATGGGCTTGGAAAGATAATAGGTCGGGATACCATAGGAATAATTTTCAGACCCTGTAGATTTGAAATTTCATAGTTACACCAGAAACAATTAGGTGCATATTTCTGTCAAAACATAATTGGATTTTGAACACCTTCATTCATGGCTCCGAGAAGTTAGGGTTTCGGAGAATGTTGAAATTTTTGTATCAGAGACCACGGCTGGATGCTCCTCATCAAAATTGAAATTTAGAGATCAAGATCAAATTTTTTGGTTGGGCAGAAGGCCGGGCTTGATCAAACCTTAGTTCGGGACTTTGATCGGAAAGGTGAAAAATTAGGGCTTTTGCAAAAATGAGAATTTTTGAAATCTGTGACCATAGCTGGAAGCTCCTTGGAAAAATCAAAGTTTAGAGCTTTGGATCAAACTATTTGGTTGGGTGAAGCTTTGGGAAACTCAAACCCTAATTCAGGGTCCTTCCAAGTGAATCCAGAAGATTGAAAAGCAAATTTGAGGGGTGAAACTTTGCATTTTTCAAATTCTGAGTATACCAGCTTGATCAACTCATCAAGGCGCATCTTTCTATCCTTTCAGAAGTTTGAAATTCAAAGTTTGAATTTTAAGGGTTTCTTTGACAAACCCTAATCCAGCTCCAGATCCAGTTTCTGCAAATCAAGTGGATTGGGTTAATCCTAGAAGAGAATGGATTGGTCACCTGCATAAGTGAAGAAGTTCCTGTTTCAAAGGGAGATGAGGCTAAGGCCTTACATAAGAATATTACAAGCAATCTCGACAGGTATGACTTATCTAGGTATGTTTCGAGATCTATTCATGATTAAGTTTATGGTATGTTTGTCTTCATTAAGTTTAGTACAATCTTGATTAACTTTAGACTTGTCGTATCACCTTAATAAAATTATGAATGCAGATATTCATTGATTAAGGTTTTGACACTTATGATTGTACTAATGCATTGTGGTATTATATGAGGTTGATGTTTTCTGCTAACATGAAAGGTACATCAAGAAAGACAAATCATGTTCTAGTTCAAGAACATATGACCATGGTGACATGGAGACAAAGATTCATCCATTGTCATGGATCACATAGAAGATCTACTTACGAGGTATGTAAAACTTGGTTCTATAATGGGTAACCTATGAAATATGCACGTTACTAGCACAAGTCATTGAAGAGAACAAGAAGACATTATGCGGGTATGTTAGACATAACTAGCTAGCATGCTAATCTAGGTATGTTTTTCCTATATCAAGTTAGAATCCTACCTTGCGTTAGGATCTTATACTGTTGTATGGTTGATAATGATTATTCATGAAGTTAGAAATGTAAGTAATCAAGGGTTTATGCATATTATGTCTCTTACCTTGATTGATGATATGACTAATCAGAAAAGTCCTTTGGTCAAATAAGAATATGCATGAGTAAAAGAAGTATTCCCTGAAACCTTGAATACTAATGTTTATTATCTGTGTTTGAAATGATCATGACTATACATGTTTAAGATTATTGTGTTTTGATAGTATTGAGATTATACTAATGAATGCATGTATGAGACCTCGATGATAACACAATGATGATACTAGTAAGTATGCATAAGTGATCAAGGATGGATATAAGTTCAAGGATAGGTAATCCAGGAAGCAAAGATCAAGAGGGAGCACACTCCAGTAGTTCCTGCAAGGAAGCAAATATTGAGAGGGAGTCCACCCTACAAACCAAACAAAGATAAGTATTTGAATTGTCATTTCATGCATATTTGTTTGTTTAAATAATATTGTTCAATATGCTTATGTTCCTAGACTTAGAGTGTGTATTATGCATATTAGAATAATTGCATTAATGAACAATATACTACTAATATGCATGTGATGGGTAAATGGCCTATGGCACTGTACAACATTCCATTGCTACTTATCTAGAATGAAACCTCTTTGCTGACATGTTAGGAGTTGTGCACACTCTTAACAATGTTCTGGTAGAGATTGGAAGGCATCTAGAAAGTTACGGGATATGGATAAATGTTGTATTGAAGCATTGGCTAAGTTAATTGCATGATTGTATGACATATTTCTTTATGTGTAAGAATTTGTTCTGAAAACTATGAGATGTTTCTAATCATGCAATTTAACTTGTTTTGTAGGAAAGATTGTATGCCATCACCTACAAAAGAAGAACTACAACATTTGTTCTAGCAACAAAGTTATCTATTGAAGATATTGAAGTTCCCAGGATTCAGGAAGAATGCCATGATCGAGGAGTACCAGTCGATCATGAAGAATGATGTTTGGGATGCAGTCCCAAGACCTGAAGGGAAGTCTGTTGTGACTTCCAAATGGATCTATAGGATCAAGCATGCTGCAGATGGTAGCATGAAGAAATACAAAGCGAGGTTTGTAGCTCGTGGCTTCTCCCAGAAAGAGGGATTGACTATGAAGAGACTTTTGCACCTATAGCCAGGTACACTTCCATCAGATCAGTACTTGATATGGCTGCAGTGATGAAATGGAAGGTACACCAGATGGATGTCAAGACAACTTTCTTGAATGGTGTAGTTGAAGAGGAAGTGTGTGTGGAGCAGCCACTCGGGTTTAAGACACATGACTGAGAGTCACATGTGTGCAAACTGAAGAAAGCCCTGTATGGTTTGAAACAGACACCCAGTACCTGGTATGGCAGGATAGATGGATTCCTATCCAGTTTGGGCTTTACCAAGAGTAAAGCAGATTCCAACCTTTACTACAAGGTTGAGGAAGGCAATCCAGTGATACTACTATTGTATGTGGATGACTTGTTCGTAACAGGTGAGGATAAATTGATTGCTGACACGAAGAGGAAGCTTGCTGCCTAGTTCAAGATGAAGGACTTGGGTATGATGCACTACTTTCTTGGTATGGAGGTGTGTCAAAGTGCAGATGGAATATTCCTTGGACAAGGAAAGTATGCAGTAGAGATCCTGAAGAGGTTCGGGATGATGGACTGCAAGGCCATGGCCACACCTATGGCATCGAACCTGAAGCTTCTGTGTGATGCTTCATTTGAGCCGGTTGATGCTACGATGTATCGTCAGATGATTGGGTCCTTGATGTACCTAACAAATACGAGATCAAATATTTGCTTTGTGGTGAACACCTTGAGCCAATACTTGACAGATCCGAGACATGTTCACCTGATAGTTGCAAAGCATATTTTGAGGTACCTGAAGGGTACAATTGATTATGGCCTCAAGTATGATGCAAATCAAAGGTTTAACCTGGAGGGTTATGTTGATTCAGATTGGGAAGATAGTGCTACAGATAGGAAGAACATTTTTGGGTGCTGCTTCAGTATGGGATCATGCATGATCTCTTGGTTTAGCAGGAAGCAGTCCTGCGTAGCACTGAGTACAACCGAAGTAGATTATGTTGCAGCTTGCACGGCTAGTTGTGAGGTAGTATGGCTTAGAAAGCTGCTGTCTGAGTTATTTGATCTCCCGTTGGATGCTACTGGTATATTTTGCGACAACCAGAGTTGTGTGAAGCTTTCTGAGAACCCAGTGTTCCATGACAGGTCGAAGCACATTGAGATCAAATATCACTATATCAGGGATATGGTGCAGAGAGGAGCAGTGAAGCTCCTGTATGTTGCGATGGATGAGCAGGTTGCAGATGTACTGACGAAGCCACTAGCCAGAGTGAAGTTCGAGTACTTTAGAGAGAGGCTTGGTGTTCTTCATATTGATGACACTTTGAGGAAGAAGTGATGGACACATTTGCAGGAGACATTCCAAGCATGGTGAGAGGAGGATCCTTCCCATGGCCATGGATGTAAGCGCTGGATGATGAGCATCAGGACGATGCTCCAATTACTGCTCTGTATATGCATCATGTTGGATGCTTGTTATGATCAGTTGGATCATGTATATGTATATGCATCATGTTGGATGTTGGATATGATCAGGTAGATCATGTATTTGTATATGTATCAGGTAGATACATTGTATGATCAGGTAGATCATGTATGATGATATGTATCAGGTGGATACATTGTATGATCAGGTGGATCATGTATTTGTATATGTATCAGGTAGATACATTGTATGATCAGGTAGATCATATATTTGTGTATGTATCAGGTAGATACATTGTATGATCAGGTAGATCATGTATGATGATGTGTATCAGGTAGATACTTGGTATGCATCAGGTGGATGCACAGTATGATCAGGATGATCATGGATGACGAGCTTCAGGATGTTGCTCCAGATGATATGCATCAGGATGATGCTATGATGATAATCAGGATGATCATGTGTTGACGTACATCAGGATGATGTATGGTGAGTATCAGGACAATACTCTGTGGTCGTGGACAGGTTGTGCAGATGAGCATATAAGTAGACCTGGGAGATCCGACAGGTAGAGATGTGTGCTCGTAACAGCTTGGGATGCTCTTTCGAGGCATTGCTCTGGGATGACATATAATAGCGTCCTGGGAGATCTGACAGGTAGAGCTATGTGCTCGTAACAACTTGGGATTCTCTTTCGAGGTTTTGTCCTATGGCATGTAATGTGTCCTTGGAGATTCGACAGGTAGAGCTGTGAGCTCGTAACAACCTAGGATGCTCTTGCAAGGTTTTTCCATGACCACATGTAATGTGTCCTTGGGAGATTTGATAGGTAGAGCTGCGTGCTCGTAACAGCCTGGGATGCTCTTGCAAGGTTTTGTGGTGAGTCCACATGTAATATGCTCCTGGGAGATCCGACAGGTAGAGCTGTGTGCTTGTAACAGCCTGGGATGCTACAACCAGGTTTTGTGGTGGGGTCACATGTAATATGTCCCTGGGAGATCTGACAGGTAGAGTTGTGTGCTCGTAACAGCCTGGGATGCTCTTGCCAGGTTTTGTGATGCACGTAATAATTCCTGAGGATTCCACAGTATGGACAGTGATGATGAAGACCTGCAGGTGGTGGGCCTACATCCAGTATGAAAAAGGATTGGCTCTGTAGAACTTCCTATGATGAGTAGATTCAGATATTGATTGAGATAGCAGCAACAGTGACGATGATGGTGACTCGATGATTGAGATAGCAGCAGTAGTGACGACAACGATGATTCGATGTCGATGATCCAGTGAGAACGATCCAGAGAAGAAGACTTATGCTAGAAGACCTGTGTCGAGAAATACCTTCCTAGTTAAGAGGGAGTGTTGATGTAATTGTAACTTCGGAATGTATTTCACCTATGTATATTGTATTCCTATAGAGATGTTATTATTCCTCTATATGGAAGTGTTTGTATTCCTATAGAGATGTTATTATTCCTCTATATGGAAGTGTCGTCATTTATATTGTAAGTGTTGTAACTTATACTTGATGGGTTATTAGACCACCTCGATGGGGTCGGCCTTGTATGAGTCATGTGGGTAAAAGGGTTATTAGACCACCCTATTAGGGGTCGTCCCTGTCAGCATTATGTTATGTGGTTAAGTTAAGGCCGACCTAGTAAAGGTTATTAGGCAAGTCAAGTCAAGTATAAATAGAGTGCGGGAGGCACTCTATTTGATCATTCACTTTCTCACTCATACTCTCATTGGAGAGTGGCGCACTTGTGGAGGAGGAGAAGCTGCTGCTAGGAGGAATATCTCTTATGCTTGGGTTGTATCATTGCTCTATCTATCTCTGAGGAAGTTGTGGGGTTTTTCACCTTTATGGTTTTCCCCAATGAAACTCTCTGTGTCTATTGTATCTTGTGTGCTTGCATTATTATGTCCATGATTGATATGCTGTAGATATACTGTACATGTTGTTCTCTCAGTTAAGATCCTAGATTAGATTGAAGTAAATTATGAAAAACTAACACATGCAACCACCAACTTGCATACTATAGGCTCCAACATGTAAGGACACCAATCCTCCGCGCAAGAACCAACGTGCTGATGCAGGATTCAACCTGCGAGGACACCAATTCTCTGCGCAAGCATCGACTTGCTGATGCACATTTCAACCCATGAGGACAACAATCCTTTGCGCAAGTACCAATTCGTTGTGTTCAGGCACCAACCCGAGAGGAGATTGCTAACTCCTTTCCTTGCCCCGTCCTACCACCTTGAGATATAGACATTGCTGAACTTCTATTACACTGTCTTCATATCCGCGTGTACAATTCTCACTATATTCTATTCAATGCTTTGCTTCCTGCTGCACACACTTTTCACGTATTCTGGTTCAATTATGCTCCCAACTTCTTTTACAATGTATCCTGCTATAGTTCCGATCACTGTACTAATTCTGTGCACATATTCATTCACATGGTCCTTGCGCCTTTTTTCACAAATGCTCCTTATGTCTGTGCAATTGCTCCTTGTTCTTCTGCATGTCTTGTAACCTCGTGCACTTCTTCAAATCATATTTCCTTTGATTCCTTTGAGCATTTCATCTAACCCGAAGCTTGCAAATTCAAAATATTTCTCCATTTTTTCTTCCAAGCTTACTTATCATTCATCAACCTAACTCTTATTTATACTCAACTTGTTCAATTGATGTGTCCACAAGTTGGGGCTTCTCTAAGTAGGTAACACCCCTTCTTCCTTTTTTTATGGTCAAGCTTACCCAAGGATCTTCTACTTGTCTTATCTTGTGCGGATGAAGTACCATGACTTTGTGGGTCTTGCGAACACTAGTTCCTTGGATTGGCGGGACTTGTGCAATGGAGTACCATGATTAGGTGGAATTAGAGACTTGCACACATAGTTTCTATATTCTTCTTCAAACTGACTTTAAGCCTTCAATGTCATCACCAAGTCTAGCAACCTCTTTGACATCAATGACAACACCAAATTTCAACAGTGTGTGTGTGTCTTAGAGGGATATGTTCCATGCTTGGTGAGTAAAATTGCACTTCACCTAATCGATATAGAACACACTAGGAAGACCCCTAAATTCCACTTTTATTCAAATTATTTGTCAGAATTTTTCCATGAACCATAGCCCAACATAATATCCTTATTTTAGGAAGACAATCCTCTTGCTAGAGTTGTTTCTAGAGGGGTGATTTCAAGTGCATATCTAGTTCCAAAAGTTGACTTGTATATCCCAAATGATTAAAGTAATGACCTCCTTTTGACCCCCATCCATGGTGATCATAGAGATATGATGGGGTAGGAGATTCTCCATGAAGAGATCCCGTCAATAGATCAAACTAGCCTAAGATTTTTTCATGAACATTGAAGGTTTTCCACCCTTTCCAGGTGGCTTTCTCAACTTTTTCTCGTTTGGATAGATTATGTAGGGTATGCCTTTCTTAGATATCCACACATATATACCTGCAATATCTTCTTATGCTTGAGAGGAAGGTTCCCTATAATATAGTGTTCCCAAATCCTAATGGATTTCCTATTATCCAAGACCCATGAATGATTATTTCTAATAAGGTTGGATAAGACTTTACACAATTTCCATATAGGAGAGCCACTGGAAGCAAGGAGGGGATCACTCAGACATTCCTATCTTCCTCTAAATTTCATGTATTTAAAAAAATATCTTCTAATCAATATCCAAAGAATATTGGCCACTAAAGTTAAGCTAATCAATGTTGGGTCTTTGATAGCTAGGCCACCCCTTTCTAATGGGGCACACACCATTGGCTAGTTGAGAAGGTCGAATTTCTTACTATTTGTCTTACCTCCTTGCCAGATAAACCTACAAATTTATTTTCCATTTTTATGCATAATCCCTGCCAAGGCTAAAAGCGTAGATGTTTGAAAGATGGTGAGGGAGGAAAGGATTATCTTGATCAGGATTATCTCAAAACTTTAACCTTTGAGATCTATACTAATGCATTTTACATTTTATCTTCTAAAGTATGGGCTGGCAATCCTCAACCTTATGATTATTAAGGGCAAGAGGAATTCCTAAATATCAAAACAAAGACCAATTGCTTACAATGGAAAACTCAAGAGCTTGAAATATTTGTTCCAAAGTGGTTAGAGGGGTATTCCAATCATATATATAGGTTTTTTCTTGGTTGATGAGACCTATAGAAGATGCAATGTAAGAATCAAGTATGGATTTAAATTGAGTTGTTGATAACAACTATTGGACTTCCCAACATGAGGGTATCATCCATAGACTGATTGATTAATTCCCTTAATCCCTGACACTATTTGGATTCCTCTCAGATTTCCAGATAAACACTATTCTTCTAATTTTCTTAGAAGAGTTTCTGCCATGACAATATACAACATTTGATATATGGAATAGCCCTGTTGGATCCCTTAATGAATTTGAACGAAGGGGTAGGAATGGCCATTCACCAAGGGGGCAGTCCAAGGGATCTTAAGACAAGCCTTAATACATTTTATAAAAGCAAGGGTGAATCCCAAATTTTGTAAAACTACAAAAAGAAAATGGTGCTTTACTTGATTGAATGCATTAGCCATGTCAATCTTCATTACAATTCTATGCTCTTGATTTGTTCCATTTGAGTGTTTTTTCTCTTGCACCAATAGTATACTGTCATATATCTACCTACATTGCACAAATCCCCCTTGATTTTCAAATATTAAAGAAGGAAGAAGCTGGGTCATGCAGGGTGCTATGATTTTGTAGGAAGCTTGCAGAGGGAGTCTGGGGGAAATATTGCAAAGAAAGAGGGTTTATGCTCTTTTGGAATAAAATCCATAAAAAAATGAGTTAATTCATCCCCTTGCCCCCAACTTATCCTTGCAATGAGATCTATTCAACATTTTGTGTAAATCACATTTTATAATATTCCAGTAGGCTCTATAGAAGTATATGAATAATTCCTCTAATCTAGGGGATTTGTTTGAATTTAACTCCCAAATCACCTTGATTATCTCATTGCATTCAATTCTCTTTACTAGTTGATGATTGTTACAGGCACAGACCAGGGAGGGAATGAATTGTACCACCTCTTGTTTAGATGTCTTTGTCAAAGGGACATTCTTCGAGTAGAGGTGCTTGAAGTAGTTCCGTGTTTCCTCCCCGAGTCTATTCAAAGGATATGAAATGCAGGTAATATTTTGAGACTATTTCCTACACTTGATTTTGAATTCGTTTGGATTTAGCTTGTTTTTATAACAAAGTGTTAATCCTATATCTTATTGTAAGCCATAAACTTCTAGACTTTAACCTCTAGTGCTCCTATTATTTTATATAGGCCTAGAACAACCTTTTTTTCCAACTCTTCTTCCCTCTAGATAAGCATGAGTAACCTCGCATGAATTCCAATTGGATTGAAGGGAAATTAGTTGCTGTTGCAAGTATTCTTGTTCTTTTGTAGGAAAGGGAACATTTTTCTTTTCTCCTCTTTTTAATATTCTCTTGGTGTTTCCATATTTCGCTCCCACACAAAAGTTGGAGACCCTTACATTGAAATGTTCTAGGCATATTCAATCACTTAGAAATTTTGAGGGTCGTGAAGTCAAAGATGATTAACCATGAAAGGGATTGGGTTAAAATATGGATCACTAATTGAAGAGAGCAAGATGGGGTTTTGGTCAAAGATGATAGCTAGGAGAATATAGTATAAGTGAGGAATGCAATTTATACAAAAAACCAATCAAGGCATTTGACTATGAGTCCTCTCGATGATTTTTTTCATCCATGTGTATTTTCTCTTGCTTGGTTTTGGATCAAACAATTCCTAGTTGAAAATGGTTTTGTCTACTAATTCCCATAACATATCTTCAATGAAAATGCATTCTCTTTTCTCCTCTAGAGCTACTAAGGACCATATTGAGATCCCCTACTAGAATCATGTCACTCATGGGGGTGGATTCTTTGATCTCCTTCAAAAAGCACCAACACATTTTCTTATCTCTATAATGACTAAGGGAATATGTATGACTTGGATATTTTTACATATTTTCTTCTACATGAATTCTAAGAATATCCAATGCTAGGTGGAATGGAATTATTGTATTTCTAATCAAGATTGGTACCAAAGAGTACAAAATCCTTCAGATTCCCCTCTAGGGATTAAGGCAATGGTACTACTATTATTCCAATGATTCTTACTAATTTCCAATATAATACTATAATCTACTTTAGTTTCATAGAGAAGGAAAATGATAGGGTTTTCTGATTTAATAAGATCCCGCGTTGACCCCATCTTGGCAGTGCTTCCTATTTCCTTGGAATTACAAGAGACCACCTTCATTTCTTAACTACGAGGGTTTTTGTCCCACCACCTATGAAAATATGAATGGTGGTATGTGTTCCTAAGTTCTTGTCTCTTATGTATTCTTCCTCCCTTATTTATCTGTTTGTTTTCCATCCTAATTTCTATTAAAATTTCCCTTCTTCTTCCTATTCCTCTCCGTTACTTAATCGATGCATTTTCCTTGTTACAATACCTCTGTTGATAGGCTATGTATTCCTCAAAAAAGAATAGGGGAGGTAATCGTGGGGGAGGAGAGGTGGGAGGGGAGAAAGAGAGGGGATCAAATCCTATAGTGGGTGTAGGGGTATCAACATGAGAGGGAGGGGGTGGTGGTACAGGGGTAGGGAACAGGAAAGGCGACAAATTGAACAAGGGAAGGGGTGGCCAAGGAAGACAATGGTGTTGAGGATTTCAAGATAGAGGGATATATATTGATTAGAAGGGGGATGAGGTTTTCCTAGGGGCATATAACACACATGAGGAGGTTTTGTGCATGCCATAGAGGGGTTTGGATTGGATCTAGAATAATGCTTGATTGCTTTGCATTAATCTTGTGCTTCAAAGGGTTATTGTAGAGGGGGTTGAGACATACAATCCTTGGAAAAATTCCCATATTCATGACACTTCTTGAACTTGAAGGGAAACTGATCATAATTCAAATTTTACAAGTGGCTCAACTATATATAGAGAGAAAGATGGCCTATGGAAGTCCTTTTTCCATTTCCACTTTAACAAAAAATTGAGCATAGCCGAACATTTATTTTGGGCCCATTTTATCTATATTTTTACTAGCGGAGTTTCCTATTGCAACCATAGATTCATTATTCCAATATTGAAGGGGAAGCAAGAGTACCCTAACCTAGACACGAATTGTTGAGGGCACATCCACCTTTGAATCAAAATATAATGACCTTCTCTCCAAATATAGGCCCCTTGGGCCCATGAAGTAAGGATAACTTATGAGAATAAGATATTTGTGTTCTCTAAACTCAATCAGAAATACATAGAATCCCATTCCAGAAAAGTAATGGGAAATATGTACCTTGATTAAGGGAATTTAGTTCCTTTATACACACTAATATAATGATTTTGGAGAGGGCCATAAACTAGTGACTCATGCCCTACTAGCACACATTTATCTAGGGCCACAAATTATAGTCTTGGAGTCAAACGAGTCAGCTTTACTCCAAGAATGTCCTCCAATCACTTCACAAAATGCGCATGAGGGGTATTCTTTCTATATTTATTCAATGAGGAAACTATAGAATGGAAGGATAAACCAAAGTAGCGGGAGCTAGGATTATAAGTAGATCCATTTGCGTGTTGGAAACTTTCTAAATTTGAGGGACATGTGGGTGGGATTTGATCCACTAATATGTGCATATATCACAAGGTCATTTCATATAATCTTTATGTGTGCAACCACATGTTCGACGACTACCTCAAGGTCACCCCATGGCTCTAGGAACAACCCTCACTATAAATGAACCTTTCCCACTAGTAAAGAACTACTCACTCTTCACCAATGGATCCAACCACTTTGGGTGACCTATGACTAACATTACATAATAGTTGTTTATAAAATTATGATGTAAGTGGTAATATACCCTAGATAAGTTACAAGTCACCTCTACTTGATATGATTTATCCTTGAAGTAGTTGAGGAAACAATATGGAAAGATTGTTGAAGCTTTGAACAATATTTTCAGAATACAAAAGAATTTTTCCATTTGAGGTCGAATTTTATAGGAGTTATATGTTGATACATATTTGTAATAATTTGCTAATAATCACTAACTTATTTCGGTTTAACATTGATTTTAGATGTTTGGAACCTTAGTCATTGATGGGCTATTAATTTGTATAATTTTGAGGCCCATCAAAGAAGCTTATGCGACATGTGTTATGCCTAAAACTTCCATAAAAATTTAAGGATAATGTTAAAAAGAGATATTTTGGGTTATGCATGTTGACTCTATGATTACTTGAAGTTTCTTGTTGAGTTTGAAATTCAATAACCATTATAATTTCAAAAAATTTAGTCAATGATAATTGTTGAGGTGGACATATAAAATTCAAGGATGCTTATGTGTTATGTTACTATTTGACAACATGTAACCACATATACACTTCACTTGGTTAAGATCTTGGTTAGATCGTCTTGATATGATAAATAGGTTTGAAATACTAAATATATAATATTTTATAATATTAGTACTTTTATTACTTCCATTTTAAATGATATATTGACAAATTATTATATTATTATTATTAAAATATTATATCATATATCATATACTTATTATATTATTATTACATAGTATATTAAATATAGAATATTTTATAATATTAGTAATTTTATTACTTCCATTGTAAATGATAAATTGATAAATTATTATATTATTATTATTAAAATATTATATCATATATTATATAGTTGTATATTATTATTATATAGTTAGTATAGTATTAGTAGTAAAATAAGAAATTACCAAGTCTTATATACATCATTAAAAAAAATCTTTTAGTATTTTTACCATAACTTTAATCCCAAACTCCCATCCTTACATTCTTTATTCGAGTGGAAAGGTCATGAAAAGATCTACAACTTTATACGAATATAAACTTACCATTATCTTTAACTCTCATATCGTAATTCTAGATGAACCTAGCCTTACACGGTAGTGCAATGTGGCATATATGGCTTATTATTTTATAATTTCCTCAGGAGTCCCATTTTTGGACCAAATTTTCTTTAATGCTTTGTTTAATTATGATTTATTGAATGAATTATGCACTTGTTGAGACTATGGAATAATATTGAAGTAAGTACATGGAATATTTAGTGGACAAAGAAGTCAAACCATCTTGAGGAAAAATAAGGATTTTGTTCCCTTGCAAATCTAAGAGGATGTCAATTACTCAAAATACCCAAACAATGAGGATCCTCATCTCAGATTGCTGATAGATGCAATGGAATTCTAGAGAAGGATTCCCTTGAAATTGGCTCATTGACTTTAGGGATTAAGGAGATACCTACCCTTCAACCTAGGATCCATGTGAGAGTTAGCCAGAAGTAGTTTTTCATTATAAATAATATTAGAACAAAGGGAAGAACACACTTGAATTATTTTGAATATTGATAAGTATGTTGTGACAATCCATTCAAGTTGTAGTAGAGATAGTTTGCTATTATGTTATGAACTTTTCAATAAAGAGATGATGCTTTTCTAAGTTCTGAACATTCAATGATTTAATCAGGGTTTTGTGAGAACCTTAAGTAATGACCCTATCAATGAAAAACAAGGTCAAACCCCTGTAACAAAGTAGTGTTTCAAATTTTCTAGCGTAGCATTTCAATTCAATTTCTTGTAGCTTGTTTCTAAACTTTATTACAATTTCTTGTAGTTTCTTGCACTTTATTTTAGACTCCCGTAGAAGCTTCATTTTATGTAATTGATTTACCAATTATGAATAATTACCAAAATTTTCTATTTTATTGTTTCATATGTAATTGCAACCTTTCAAATCATAATGGTTAAGGCTTTGGTTTGCATCCTATGAGTCAATTATAATCATTAAAAAGTTATACTCGCTAGTTGAATGTGCTTTATAATGTTAGATACATATTTATAAGAAAGTTGGCTGCCATTTCTTGAATCCCTTGTTTCTTAACATAGAGATTGTAGATTAGGCCACCAACCCAATAGGCAATTAGTTAATTTGATAAATCCTAAAGTTTGGGATTCCTTTGGAATAGTATGTTGCACATTCTTACCTTTGATTAAAGCATGATTTCATTAATTATACTTCACTTGAATATGTTGTGTAATCTAAATAATGTGTGATTCCCTTTACACCAAGGATACATCATTACATATAAAATTCTTAACCTTGTGACAACAAACAAGAAACCCCAGAACCTCTTATTTTCCCTTGTGGAGAAAGAGTGAAGGCTACGATATGGTTGTTAAGGAAGGAAGCCAACAATTTATATATGTATTATGTTGCATCCATTTATATATTCAAATTATATTCATATGGTTGCATACATAATTCAAAATGCCTCATCAAGATAACACAATCTTGGGTCGATAAATTAAAGTAGAGCTAGGGAGTTCAACATTATTGTTGCATATCTTTGGCCCATCATTTTTGGCACAGTTTATAGGGATGTGTTAAACAACATTCAAGTTGATATGAATGCTTATGAAGAAAAAAGAAGAAAAATCTCATTTACTAGATTGCATGCATCGACCTAAAGATAGATTTGGTAGATTTTTATCAAGAACATATATTTATGGTATGCTTGAAAGAGGTCCAATCAAACAATAACAACAAAAAGAGGAAGGAGAAGAAGACACCTAAAAAATTATTCAATAATTTGGGGATATACCAAATTAGGGAGTTGGGGTTTTCATCAATCCTTTATTTGACTTTGATAATCCTTTTGATAAAAGATAAGAGGGAGATTCATCCAATCTTAGGGATGGAAATAGAGAAGAAAAACTTGAATTTTTTGAGTTTTCCATCAAGGAAACCAATCAATAAACGAGGACCAATGCTACTACTCTTCCTCGTTCTCATGGTATTACTATAGAAGACTTTGATACTTTTTAATTTGAATTTGAGGTTGTTTGTAGGACATATGACTATGCAACTGATACTTAAAAGCTCAAACTCTTTCCATCAACAATAAAGGATCAAATTTAATATGGTTCATGAGCCTAGAAGGAAACAACAATAGAAGTTGGGAGAAAATGAAATAAATTTTCATGGAAAAATATTGAGACTAATGTAAAGCAAGATATACAAGGGAAGATATTTTCATAATAATGTAAGGATAACAAAAGTCCTAGAAGATTATGAAGAAATATTTCAGCTTAGCTACAAAAGCACTCATAGCTGTACATTGGATGAGAAGTCTCTCAAACTTTTCCTCCTCTGAGGAGTTAAACACTAAATGATGGAAACATTAAATATTCTTTTCAATGGAGACATCTTCAATATTGATTATGCTGATATCAAACAATATTAAAAAATGTTCAAGAACTACAAGAAAGAAGAGAGGTCACATGAGTACTACACAATCATCTAAATCTACAAAAAAACCTCTTTCTAAAAATGAAAGAGTCATGGAGTCTCTAGAAATAGAAAAGCACCCAAAATATTCTAACTAAGAAGATGGTTATAAGTTGAGTCAATCCTCGAAGCCCTTAATTCACCATCTTAGGAATTGACTCTTCTTATGCCTCCTTTCTTCATAATACTCTCGGGTACCTTGTCCTCCTTGAACCCATCCCCCCTCATTGTTTAATCTTTTACCCTCATTTTGATTATATTTTTCTCATATTTGCATCCAAAATCCTTGGCCATTTTCATCTAATTACTCCTCCCCTATTTCCTCTGTATCTATTTACACGAGATCATTTAAGTATTATTATCAATAAGTTATATGTAGATATTTTATCTTGTATATATGTTTTAATATTTATGTACTTAAATCATCCATTTTATACCCTCATATTATTTCATTTCAATCCATAGTCCTAGCTTGTCATTTTACCCTTTATCAGTTTATCTCTATTTTAATGTAGTTCTTCATGTTATTATCTTAAGTTTAATTCACTTATTTCCTCTTGAACACTATGCTTATTTTCACATCTATATTTATAAGGGTTGTTTCTTAAATAACCATCCATATTTATCTTTGTTTATAGATTCAATTTCCCTTAATTTCTCATCATTAGTCCATCTCTTTGAACCATTCACATTAAATAACCCCCAATGCTTAATTTGAATTTTTCCTCAAAGTTTTAATTCTATTTTATCCCTAACGACTATTTCATCTTTCCTATATACAATTATCCACAAATTATTTGATCCCTTGATGATATGTGGAGTGTCCACTAGAAATGTTGGTTGTTTCTAAACTCCAACATGGTGAGATTCTAGAAAAAATGACATAATGATTAATCGTTGTCAAAACCTTTGTGCTCAAATAGTTATTTCCATACCATTTCTTTTTAATTTTACCTCCGATCTATTTGTTCCATTTATTGTTAGAGGACTATATTGAAGGACATCATAGTATTACGGAGGGAAAGTGGTGCTAGAATTATTTTTAGTAGTGGTCATCATGTTATCATATTGAGACATTTGTCCCATTTGACTAGATACTTGGCTCACTATGACATTCTCAATAGAATTGATCACACCATCAATGTTTGGTCCTATATTTGGCTTTGTTGGGTCCATCTTGAGCCACGACACATTAAAAAAAATATGACATAAAGAACCCTAGATTGAGATAAACTAAATCTAATTGTTGGACTTTAACAATGGACTATTCTTCATAGGCGACCTCAGATAAGGCCATAAACAATGAAGTAACACAAACTAATATACTAGAAAATAATTAGGGATACCCACTTTAATCATCCACTACCTCCTTTTACATTCATGGATGTGATCAGATATGGGAGTGGCATTTTCTTATCCCTTGTCCAAAAGATGTTAACAATTATTCCATCTATCTCATATCGAACTAGTAATTGAAAGTGTGTAATAAAATTCATATCTAGGGAAGCAAAGTCACTATAAGAAGATTTCACAAGATTTATGTACCATTTGGAAATATCCTTGATCAAGGTGCATTGGACAAGTCTTAGCCAAATACTATAATCTATCAATGATTTTGAATAACACCAAAGACGAAAGATCATTACATGGTTCATGGGATATTCACTAGCCTTCCCTTTGAACTTTGGGATGTTCAAGGGAAAATTGGTTGATATGTGAGGCCAAGTGGGATTATTCCACACCAATTCATTAGTTATCTTCATCAAATATGGGAGATTTAATGTCATATGAAATGACAATTGAGCTTGGGAAAATGAATTTCACAATCTTCAGTGTTGCCACATTGTAGGATTGTACATCACATTACCCATAAAGAAGTTTCCTCATGGAGGATTTGCAGTTGCATTTCCTGGAGTGTAATGTGGGTTCATTCGAAACCTAGTGTTTTATGGAAAAACACCACTCAATAGGTTCCCCACTACATGAAATGCGACACTCTTTGTTGGGAAACTAGTGACAAAATGTAACTAATCCTCAGAGAGGGTGTGGATGCTAGGATGTGTCCAATTCTAAATGTGAATGGAATAACATAGCCACCCATTGGCGTATTTGGGTTTAGGAATACAAGAGGGGTCATAAAACTGAATGTCAACATGCAAAATGAGAGGGGGTTGCTACTCTAAGGAGATGTTAATATTATATGCTACCATAGACTAGATTGTAAATTCATTAGCATTCACTACATTATTCACAATAACAGCATACTAAGGATCTCTGAAAGATGCACAATCACAAAGCACAAAACAATTTATCTCGGGAAACCCTCAAGGGGAAGAAAATCCCAACAAGAACTTCCTCAATATAGATCAAGTACAATGCCCCAAAAATATGTCTCACAAATAAGAGAGACAAAAAATACCAAACTCTGGACTCAAGCCACTCCTCCTTCTCCTTCGTAGATCTCTCTCTTTATCCTCTAATGTGAATTGTACAAGTGAGTGAGTGAATAAATGAGGGAATCTCTCCCTCTATTTATACTTTACCTTTCACTTAACCTTTAACTCAACTAGGTTAGCCTCAATAACCCTAACTGGGACGACTTCTCTAGGGAGACTCAATTACCACTTATATTACATTCACTTGGGTGCTAACAACCCGACTTACAATGGAGGTTTAACCTCATGACCTTTACATGAAAAAATATAATAATGACATCCCCGACGGAGTTACAATAATAAAGTACAAGTAGAGTATTCTTTGAAGTTACATTAATTTAATACTCCCCTCTTAACAAGAAGGGTATTCTACTGACAACAACATCTGCATGTGTAACTCTACACAACATCATCGAAGAGAGAAGGGAATCAACATCAACATAATTTGATACATCTATAAATCAATGGAAGTTCTTCAACATCATCATCAACAACTGGAACAACTACTGTAACATCATCAACATCATCTTCAGTACAGAGCTGAAGTATCATCATCTGCAGCATTGGAGCATCCTCATCTTCAGTACCGGAATATCATCATCTGCAGCACTAGAGCATCCTCATCTTTAGTACTGGAACATCATTATCTGTAGCACTGGAGCATCCTGTAACCTCATCATCTGCAACATTGGAGCATCCTCATCTACAATATCAGGACATCATCAGGAGCATCAACATCTACAACACACATATGACCCTTCCTTTCGGAACTAGGGATCATGGACAATCCTTCCTTACGGAACCAAGGATTCAATCCATCACCACTGGTGATCCTTATAGAACTGGGATCATGGACAATCCTTCCTTTCGGAACCAGGGATTAAGTCTAACACTCATAGATAATCCTTCCTTTCGGAACTCGAGATTCAGTATAAGGATCAACATTTAAGACTATCCTTCCTTTCAGAACTCGAGATCTCTATATAGGGATAATCAATCCTACCACAATCATTTAAGACATCTCTGTCTAGGGACGATTGATACCAACAAAATTATTTAAGACATCTATGTCTAGGGATGATCAATCACAACACAATCATTTAAGACATCTCTGTCTAGGGACGATCGATCCCAACATAATTATTTAAGACATCTCTGTCTAGGGACAATTGACCCCAACACAATTATTTAAGACATCTCTGTCTAGGGACAATCGATCCCAACAAAATAATTTAAGACATATCTGTCTAGGGACGATCGATCCCAACACAATTATTTAAGACATATTTGTCTAGGGACAATCGATCCCAACACAATCATTTAAGAGACCTCTGTCTAGGGGCGATACCAACACAATTATTTAAGACATCTCTATCTAGGGACAATCGATCCCAACACAATCATTTAAGACATCTCTATCTAGGGATGATGGATCCCAACGCAATTATTTAAGACATATCTGTCTAGGGACAATCGATCCCAACACAATAATTTAAGACATCTCTCTCTAGGGACAATCGATACCAACACAACTCAAAATCAACATTTAAGACTATCTATGTCTAGGGATGATCAATCCCACTACACCATAGTATCATCAACACTACTCCCCTTTTCAAGGGAAGTCCTTTCGGACTATACCAAGCTCGTCACAAAAGTGCTCAAACTCCACTTGAGATAGAGGCTTAGTCAACACATCTGCAACCCACTCATCTGTGCTCACGTACTAGAGATTTATAGCTCCCTTCTGCACCATATCACAGATGTAGAGATATCGTATTTCTATGTGTTTTGACTTATCATGGAACACTGGGTTCTCTGTCATCTTTATACAACTCTATTTATCACATAGAATCACTTTGGTATCCAAATCCAGATCAATCAGACCTGAAAACAACTTCCGAATCCATATAGATTCACAACTCGCAGAACATGATGCAATATACTCTGCCTTTGCAGTGATGAAAGCCACACTAGAATGCTTCCTTCTTAGCCATGAGATCATGGCTGACCCCATACTGTAACAACCGCATGAAGTTCTCTTCTTGTCTGAGACACTTCCTTCCCAATCTGAATATGTATATCCAAATAGTATGAACTCATGATCTCGAGTATAATTGAGACCATAATATATTGTACCTTTTAGGCACCTCATCACATGCTTTGCATATAGAATGTGAACACATCTGGGCTCAAACAGATACTGACTCAAGGTGTTCACAAGAAAGCATATATCTAGCCTTTTATTCGTCAGATACATCAACGACCCAATAATATTCCTGTATAGAGTCACATTCACTAATTCTGACAAAGTATCAGATAATAATTTCAAGTTGGTATCCATGGGTGTGGCCATGGATTTGCTTTCCAACATATCAAATCTTTTCAATATTTCTATTGCATACTTCCCTTAATTAAGGAAGATTCCCTCTGGGATCTGCCATACCTCGAGACCTAGAAAATAATGCATTAAGTCAAGGTCATTCATCTCCAATTCTGCAGCGAGATTGTCTTTGCACTTTGAGATTCTCTTCTCATTACCTGTCAAGAACAAGTCATCCACATATAGAAATAATATGACTGGTTCATCATCCATAACCTTAAAGTAAAGGTTAGGATCATCTTTACTCTTAGTAAATCCCAAGATCGTCATAAAACTATCAATTCTTCCATACCAAGCTCTTGGATCTTGCTTCAACCCTTACAGATCCTTCTTCAATTTGGAGACATGCGTCTCTTTGTTTTCAACCTCAAAACCTTGTGGCTGTTATATGTACATTTCCTCCTCAATAACACCATTCAGGAAAGTTGTTTTCATATCCATCTGGTGTAACTTCCACTTCATCGTGGCTGCAAGTTCCATGATGGTTCTAATTGAAGTGTACCTTGCTATAGGATCAAATGTTTCCTCATAATCGATTCATTCCTTTTGAGAGAATCCTCGAGTCTCAAACCTAGCTATGTATTTCTTGAATCTCAATACTTCCATCCGCAAGATGTTTTATCTTGTATATCGATTTGGAAGATACCACACTTTTAGCTTATGGTTTGGGAACCATGTCCCACATATCATTCTTCATTATTGACTGGTATTCTTTCATCATAGATTCTACCCATTCTTTATTTTGAATGGCCTCTTCGAAGCAAGTAGGTTCTTTGTCTACAAGATCACACATCAAAGCCACATAACTGGAAAATGGATTTGGCCTCTTGCTTTCTCTTGTGGAGACTTCTAGAGCTCCATAACTCTTTGCATCTTAAATGATTCTTGAGCCCAAGCTGGTTTTCTCTTGCGAGAGATAGGCATGTACGGAGGTTCTTGGGGCTCCAACATATCATGATATTCTGGAGTCTCATAATCGCGAGAGGGTGCAACCTATGCAACTCTAGGAGGTACATCTTCTTCATATACTTCTTGATGTTGACACTTTCTGGATTTCTTAAGAGCTGCAACTTCATCAAATGTCACATCTCTGCTAATCTCCATGTGATGATAGCCTTGTATATAGATCCTGAAGGTCTTGGAGACCTCACAGTATCCAACAAAGATTCCTTTCTTTCTGGAAAGATCCAACTTGGTCCTTTTTTTTTGGAATATGAACAAACACTGGACAACCAAATATCTCGAACTCTGTTGCAAGTTCTCTCTTGAACCTATCTATGAGTTTCTCATCTTCAACCTTGTAGCAAAGGTTGATGTCTCATCACTCTAGGTGATCATTCTATTCTGTATAAGGTCTTCTTCAATCTGCACACATGTGGTTCTCTGAGTCTTGGAGGTTTCTCGATATCTTGATCACACCATGAGTCTGGCTACTAGACGAACATCTCGTCATAGTTGACTTTCTCTACTTGATTTCATAAGTTATAGTTGAACCATTGTCACTTGTTCTATAGAACAAGTCTCATCATTATTCATTTGTAGGTGATCATTGTATGATACTTCCTACAAGTCAAATTCAATAGCATGGTTAGAAACATTTCATAGTTTCCAAATATATGCATAAAAACATAAGTCACACTATATTAGCCAATTCTACAACATTCATCCATGTCCCACATTCATATGGTAACTTTCTAGATGCCTTCCATCTCTACCATGACATTATTAAGAGTGTGCACTACTCCCAATATGTTAGCAAAGAGGTTTCACTCTAGATAAGTAGCAATGGAATGTTGTATAGCACCATAGGCTACTTACCCATCACATGCATATCACTGAAAACATTCTAACACACATCCTAAATAAATGTGTATACAACTAGATACTATCATTTAAACAAAAATGACAATTCAAATATTTATATTTATTTGTTTGGTAGGATCTCTTTTGATCCTAGTCTTCTTGCAGAGATTACTGGAATGTTTGATGGTGAACTCTACTCCATCATCAGAGTTCTTGAATCAAGCTTGAGAGAGTGCTTTGAAGCACCACTATTACAAAACACAATCTTCAACTTCTTCCTTTGGTAACTTCCTGGGAGGTCCTTCTTCTTCGTCTTATTTTTCTTCATCTTCAACAAAATGATCATGATGTATTTTATTGCTCTTCTTCTTGTTTTCTTATTTTCTATCTTTTCTTTCTGGAAAATCTTTGGCAATATGTCCCATCTTATCACAACGAAACCATTGATAAGAGTAGTCTTTTCACTTGTCATTTCCCTTCTTATACTGTTGAAATTTCTCTGGATGATGGAACTCCTTGAAATGAGGTTTTCCCTTTCCTATCTTAGTATGGGTGGCTAGAGCTTGATCATCATCTTTGAGTAATGCTTCTCGATTTGCCACTCTAGTCTCTTCTTGGACACATTCTTCCCATACAACTTCGAATAGTAGACTTTATTTTCTTGCACACATTGTCTGGATAAAGGAGTCCCAAGGTATAGTAAGACCATTGAGAGTAGTCATCACCAACTCATATTCATCAAGGGGGTATCCGATAGCTTCTAGTTATTCCTTGAATTGGGAAACCCTTGTAAATTATTCCTGGATAGATTCTCCTTGGCTCATCTTTGTGCTTTTGAGTTGAGATTTCAAATTCATCTTCCGATTTATGTTTCTTTCTTCATACATTCTTGTTAGGGAATCAAACATCTCCTTTGGAGTCGTCTTGGAGGACACTTGAGGAATCAAGTGATCTTTTATGGAGGTGTATGGAGTCTGCCATGATCCTCATAGCCCTAATCATATCCTTCTTCTGCTTCTCCTTAGCTTCATCTTCTTCGGGTTTAGGTACAAATTCTTTCACGAACTTGGTAAGATCATTCTCTTCCAAAATGAGTCCAATCCTATACTTCCAAGCACATAAGTTCTCTATGCCTTTCAACTTGTCATCAAGCTTGGTGCCTGGTGCCATCTCAACCTGGGGAGCAAAGAATAACAAAAAATTAAAATTTCTCAAAATAAAAAATTGAACTCACCAAAAGATGCGCTTGACTGAGGCGAGTATGCTGGTACACTTGGTTTCTGAAGATTCCAAAATTTCACCCTTGAAAATTGACTTGCGAAATTCTGAACTGTAGTTTCCGGATTTTTCTAGTTTTCTGGTTTTTTGCAGTTTCTAGTCCAAAGTCAAAATAGGGTTTTACTTTCCAGGATTTTTACCCACTCAAAAATTTCGATCTTGGTACCAAAATTTTGATCTTGGAGAGGCGCACCTTCCTATGCCAATTTAAATCCAAAATTCCAAATTTGTGAGAAGCCCTAAATTGTCACTTCCGGAGAGAGAGAGAGAGAGAGTTTTACCTTGTGAAGTTGTTGGGTCACAGATTTGTCCATATTTTCATCACCTATCCACATATATTTCATCCATCTTCTTCCTATTATCACCCATTTATCATTCCATTTTCCATCCATTTGCTGTAACTGCTCGAGAAATGCCATATTAAGCTCATTGATGCTTTAGTGATTAATCATGATTATTTTCCTTTATTTTTGATGAATTGAATACTATTATGCATAATTTTACTGATGATGGTTTATGGAGTGATTTGTCATATCATTCATGGTTCAAGCTTCCAAAGTTGGCATGATAGCACACGTCCACATGGATATTTCACAACATGGTTTCATCTTATGATTAATTATGTGGATTTGTGATTTCAATTTGTGCCCAAGTCCAACATCGCAACCTCCAGCTCATGATCAAGCGGCCTTAACAAAAAACGCATGCCAGATAACAACACATTGATTTGCGTCATGATTTGTGGGAAGATGGAGAAGAATCTCGAAAATACGAGACATGGGTTTTGTGCGTAACAGCCTCAATTACATGAATCGTGAGGAAATCACCAAACAAAGCCATGGGTTGAGATGTATAGTTGGTTCTCTAAACGTGTAATTCTCAGATTTATTGTTGCAGCCATTTTTACAAATTAGCAATTGGTTGAAACAGATCACAAGTTGGGGATTCGGTTTCTCATTCTCCTGAGAGGATTTTATGTATAAATATGTAATCATTCTGATGTATTGAGGAGAGGAGCAAGTAATGTTATGCTGTAGGATTTGATCCAGACTCTGTTGTAATTTCATTATGATAATACATGCCGGCAATTTCTTAATTCTGGAGTTGTAGACTTTCATTGTGGAGACCTAGCTCTGCTCAGTGGAGGAAGGGCCCTCTTCCCTGAGTAGATGCCGATAGTGTTGATTGTTCTTATGTAGATTTGATTATTATTTAATTCATGCTTTCATTCATTAGATCTATAATAGTTGTATGCTTTCATTCATTAGATTTACAATAGTTGTCTTCATGTTAATTTCTTTTGATAGATCGTTGGCCACATAGCATTTCTTTCAGATTTATGTAGTTAGATCTTGCTTTGTAGGAGTTGATTTTTATTGCAATGTTTGAAGTGTTTTTAGATTTACAATATGGTTTTATGAATAGGATTAGGGTTTGATTTCTTTTCAAGAAGGTGTGATCTAGTTTACAATGAGTTTTGATTTCATACCAATAGATAAACAGTGTCAGGTGGAAATTGTGCTTGCATAGATATTGCACGATAGCTTTGAAATAAAAGACTTCCTCGGGTTGATAATTTATGTTTTGCTAGTATCAATTGTTTAATTAATTAGACAATTAATCCGACCAACAAAAGTTTCTCTTTTCAGGCTAGCTTTGATTCCATGTTAAGAATATATAATACCATAGACTAGATTGAAAATTCATTAGCATTCAATACATTATTCACAATATCAACATAATAAGGATCTCTGTAATATGCAGAATCACAAAACACAAAATAATTTATCATGGGAAACCCTCAAGGGGAAGAAAACCCAGCAAGAACTTCCTCAATATAGATTATCAAGTACAATGCCCCAAAAATATGTCTCACAAATAAGAGAGACAAAAAATACCAAACTCTGCACTCAAGCCACTCCTCCTTCTCCTTTGTAGATCTCTCTCTTTCTCCTCTAATGCAAATTGCACAAGTGAGTGAGTGAATAAATGAGGGAATATATCCCTCTATTATAATTTACCTTTCACTTAAGCTTTAACTCAGCTAGGTCGGCCTCGACTTACATTGCATTCACTTGGGTGCTAATGACTCAACTTACAATGGAGGTTTAACCTCATAACCTTTACATGACCAAATATAATAATGACATGCCCGACGAAGGTAAAAAAATCCTGAAGGAGTTACAATAATAAATTACAAGTAGAATATTCTTTGAAGTTACATTAATTTAATAGGAGAAACAAATGAGGATCCAATCCCGATACTGGGAGTAACCACAAGGGTATGTATTATGGGTGTCCCAGAGATAAGAGGATCGGTGCCCCCTAGTGAGATGTTATATATAGAAGGATTATGGCACTTAAAGGAGATGCTAGCTGAGGGAGAAAGAGCCCCCCCTAAAACTAGTGTATTGGTAGTAGTACTCATATTGTTTCACTAAATTAAATAATTTGGATGTGGGACAAAATATCTATGTGAGAAGTCTCATATGTGCACAAGAAGAGGGTTAAAGGATTAATGAGATGAGGATTAAAATTAGCTACAAATGGCCTGGGAATATCCTGAATATTGAGAGGCCTGAAATCATCATTAATAGGATGGGTAGGAGCCCTTTTAGTTCCTAATGATTCCCATTGATTTCTATATCCTTTAGGGCCTTGACCTTTTTCTGGTAAGACTATCATTTCAATATTTTTCATGATTTCTTGGTTTTATGCTCTCAACACACTAGCAAGTGGTTTTGGATTGAGTCTTTTCCTTATTCAAGGTGGATTCATTCTTTCCAGGGAAATACCTTTGGTGCTTCAAGAGAGATGAAACAGTTGGTCAACTACCTTGAACCAAACAACTCTAACAAATGTAACCTAGGAAAATACCTCAAACAAACACTCCACTAAAAAAAGCTAAGATATTTCAACAGTCTAAAGAACTCTCCCAAAGACTTGCTATAGGGAGATGAATCCCCAAACACTAAGTTTGTGAAGATCCAATCAAGAAGACCTTCTAGAGGTTAGCTTGGGATGATTAGGGCCTAAGTCCAACCAAATAAGGAATGTAATATAGTTATGGCGACTCTCTCACATCAATCACCTAAGGTTCAAGTACCCTCATGAATATGGGAATCCTCCATGGGAGCTAAGGTGAATGTTATGCATCTGTCTTAGGTACCACAAGAAATTCCTACTTGCATTCACCCAAGAAAAGAACCTAGCGAAAGGAAACTAGGGATACCATTTCGTGGAGAAATAGTTGAGTCGAACAGTGGTGGTTTAGGTTTATACACATGTGTAGGGAACATACAACTGAGTCCTAGACCTTGTTTCCAACTAAAAAAAACTTAACCGTAGAAAATTATCCAAACCAATAGGTGTGTTCTTGAGGGGCAACTATGATTCAAGAACCCACTGTCACCTCGATTCCTAACTCCTTCGTTTAGAACCAACTCCCAAAGGTCAAGGGGGGTAGTCCCTATTTACTTAGTTTTAAAGTGTTTTAGTTTTATAAGTTCAAATTTGATTATACTTATTTAAGTTGAATGACAAGAAATCATGCAATATGCAAATTATTTAATGAAAGGAAAGCCTTGATTTGAAACTTAATAAGATAAAGTTAAAAGAAAGAAGCAATCAATTAACCAGTGCCTATTCTACTTGGGTTATGGAGTCAATAATAAATCAAAACTTGTTTTATGGAAAACAAAAGATACATAATAAACTTGAAATAATTTTCTTTCCCTAAATTAGAACATTCAAAAATGCATGAGGAAAATTACTTGCTAGCAAAGAAAACCAACTAATTGACAAAGAAATAAATTTGAACTGGAAATAAATTGCTTTGAAAGTAAAGAGATTGAAATGAAAATGTTGTGAAATGAAATTAAGATGTTTTGTGAGTGGTACTGTAGATTTTAAAGTATTTTATGTCTCTCTTTAGCTTAGGGAATTAGTGTATTGAAAGTGCAAAAAATGATCATTGTAACTAATGTGACCACCTCTAACACTTATCCTTCAACTTGAGAGAAACAGTTGGGTGCTCAACAAGTGAACCAAGGTTCCCTTCTAACTCCAAAAGTCAGTTCCGAAGACTGCCCGGTGTTCAACTGAAGGACACAAAGTGCCACGAGGCTCCCAACAGTCTCTACCCCACTAAATCCGCGGGTCAATCCTCCTTTTCTCTATTTTCGAGATAAATAGTTAAAGTGCCTATTACTCTATCCAATTCGATCTTTTTCCCTTTCTTGTCACCCAAGATCGTATTTACCGGCAAGGGGAGTGAATACATGGAAAAAGTGAGGCAATGTTTATTTGATTTGAAAAGAAAAAAACTTTAAAAAATCACTAGCCAGCATGATTTTACAAGAGGGAAAAGACATCTCACATGCAAGGTGTGGGCAACAATTCAAAACTGAAAAATAACTTAAATCTTAAACAAATTACTAGCTAGCACGATTTTGCATGGATGAGAAAAGTCACTTCACATGCAAGGTGTGGGAAAACAATTAAACCAATGCAATGAGAAATAAACCAATTCCTATCCCTTTATATTTTGATTACAAGGGCATGTTGTTGTAAATGTAACTTCAGAAGATATTCATTTGTATTTTATATTTGTATTTTACTTGTACCTCTGACGGAGATGTTTTTCCTCTGTTCGAGGATGCCATTATTATGTTTGGTCATGCAAAGTCATTGAGGTAAAATCTCCATTGTAAGTCAGGGCATTAGATCCCCTAAAGTCAAATGTAAAATGTATTATTGTCTCCCTAGGACAGGTTGGCCTAGTCAGGTTAGTGAGGTCGACCTAATTAGGAATTATGTCACCCCTAACATAAAGTATAAATAGAGAGCTTTTCTCTCTCATTTGGATACACCACTCACTCACTCAAGTTTGCATAAGAAAGAGAGAGAAGATAAGTTCGCTAGAGGAGAAAGAGAGAGAGCTGCAGAAGAATTCATATTTTTTGGTTTTCCATTTTGTGATATAGTATTAGTGACGAATCTATATTTGAGGAAGTTGCGGGGTTTTATCCTTTACGGTTTCCCCGAGGAAAACTATTGTGTCTATTGTGTTTTGTTGTGCTTGTTATTCTTTCAGTTAAAGATCCTCGTTAAATTCAATTAAAGTGCAAACTCTAACATAGTATCCGAGCTAACCTAAAAAGAAGACATTGTGCAACAACGGGAAACTAGGGCTTCCTAGTTCAAGTTATTCTCTCCATAGATCATCTGAAAAAGAGGGCTAGTATAACTCTCCCTAGGAGGGCACATCTTTTGGAGGAAGCAAAACCCATTTTGGAGAAGTTTCATTCGTGATCCTGTCACTAGGCCTAGAGAAACTAGGGATTCCCGTTTCGGGCACTTCCCTCCACAAATTAGCTTGAAAAGGAGGTTATTCCAACTCGCCATAGGAGGGCGCATATTACTGTTGAAGCATAATTCAAAACCAAGAATTTTCATTCTTGGCTCCATCACTACTACCGGGAGAATACTGGGGCATTAGTTATTTTTCAATTCTGTCCAAAGATTTGAAAAATGGAGTACATTGGACAACTCGTCTTGAGGAGGCGCATCTTCCTGTCCAATCAGAAGTTCAATATTCCAACTTTGGAAAATTAGGGTTTCTCTAACAAACCCTAGGACAACTAACTGTAGAACCAGGTTGGGCATCTCATATTGGTAAGAGCTAATGTTTTTCTATTTCCATTTGAGGTTCTCATTCAAAATGTCTCACCACACCAAGCTTGAGGATAAGCTTGAGGGACTTGACAACTTCCGAGCATGGAAGTATATGATATCTCTTGTCCTTAAAGAAAATGATTTGGAAAAATATGTTAATGAAGGGGTTCCAACACTAGAGGGAGATGAAGCTGTTATACCTCAATATTACACATTACGTATTAGTGTCGCATCCTTGCATTATCGACCTAAACGACAGTTTCCCTTAAAGATCATCTGAACATCCAGAGTGAAAACCATTGATTGAACACTGAAAGCAAAACCTTTTTCTGCCATCTTCCAACTCAAATTAGCCTTGTTTGTGAGCACTACCGCTCCCTACACATCTACAGGGGCGTGGTAGTCAACACTACCGCGCTTTGCTCCTTCTCTGGGGTGTGGTACTACCACATTATGGTCAGTGTTAGGGGCGCTGTAGTCTGAAATTAGCCTTTTTTCCTTGGACTTTGGGATCTCAACCTTCGAGGAGATTTTGATGGGATTAACACCTTTGGTTCGATCCCAACTCCCTCTTTGTTTAGCTGGCCTGATCCACTAAATCCTCCATAGATCCACACTTCTCTCTTTGGTTAACCTTCCCATGTGCTATAAGAGAGAAGCTTTCCATGGGCCAAAGGGAGGACTTTTGGGGCATCAAACCTATGATCTCCAGACTTCTGCAGAGATAGCTAGAGGAAGCACTTGGAGTTGGAGGATTGGCTTGGATATCAAGCAACCTTTGTAAGCACTCGTCAAGTTTGTAATAAAAGATAACTTGTCTTGTTTTTCCCATTTCATGTGTATTTTATAAATATTTGATATGAAATGTATCTATTTTAGATTTGAACTTAACCTTTACTTCAAGGTATTTGGAAGATGGCATGCTTGTCCTTTGTTTGATTTCAACATGTTCTACATTGGAGCTTTGGGATCAAGAGCTAGAAGCGGGACAAACGTCGAATTGGAAGGTGAGTTACGTTTTTCATCTCTTTTGAATGCATTTAATCTTGTTGTGAGGATTAGTTCAGGAAATCAAGGTAGCATTTGTTTCCTTTTTGTCTTAGCATAGAGTCAGTGCATCTTTCTTTATCCTAAGAGAGTTTCTACCTATCCGTAGGGAGAAATATCTGCAGCAAAAACTGGCGACTCCACTGGGGACTGAATCCATTTTCTTTGCTTGTGAAGTTTCCTTTCAATTTCACTCATTGATTATAAGAATTGGGTTCTTTCACCCTCATTCACTTCCCTGTTCTCTGCATTAGAATTCTGTTACAGATCAGTTAGTCCTCCGGGTTGGCAAACCCTTGAAAAGTCAAAATCTTTTCTCAAAATTCTACCTCTTTCCCCTGTTCACACACTACCGCGCCCCCATAACTTCCTACAGAGCGGTAGTACCGCGCCTTAACCACTGTCTAGAGCGCGATAGTCTAGCAGTACCGCTCCCTAGTTGCCTGCAGGCCCGCAGTAGTTCCTGGAAAGTGTTTTTATTTGGTTTGTTTGGTTATTTTTGGGTCTTTTCAAGATTTGGATCCATGTTGGCCCTTTGAGTAAACACTAGTGTTTTGCTTGCATTTTTAAGCGAAATGGGTTCTATTTTTGAAAACAAATTTAGTCGTTTTGACCCATATTAAGGTTTTGAGATCATTTTTGGTTTGGTGTGTTTGGATTGCTTGGCATCTTATTTCCTTTACATCCTATCTAATGATTGTAGGGAAAGATTGATTCCTTGTCTCTGCTTTAGTCCAAAGAGAAGCTTGGTTTTGTCACTCTTTTGCTATATTCACGAAACTGAAAAAAATATATGTTCTTCTTGATTTAATTTGATCATTTGTAATTCTTGGTCTCAAATTCATAAGAAGAAGAAAGGCTTGTTTCAGATTCGTGTACATTCGAGTTAAAGATAGAATTATTGAGTGCTTTTCTTTGTCTTTCATCTAATTGGAAACGTTTGTAGAATCTTTCTTTCCGTAGCTTGGATGTGTCTTTTTCAAGTGTGAAAAGATAGGAAATGGATTAGAATCGTTACGTTTGGTGTTCATATGAAGAATTTTTTTTCATTGCTTTGGGTACATATTTTACTTCTTTCTATCATTTTGAAAAGAAATAAAATTCCATGTGCATTGGATTGTGCATATTGGGAACGGAAAGAATTCTTCCTTACTTTAGCTAGTGTTCATTGAAGAGAAAGGCTCATTTCGATTCATTAAGTTGCAATTCCATAACCCGATTGTGTAAGACAACCTCTAAAATTAATCTCCCTAACTAAACCAACATTAAGCTCACTTGAGGAAATCAAAAGAATTTGGTAGTTAGGTAGGAAACCGGGGATAGGCATCAAAATAATTCCCCCTTGTCATTTTTCATCCAAGACATAGTCGTTGCCTTTAGAGAACTAAAATCCTCTATTATTTGTTGACACGGTCATACACCAGTTTGTGGAGGGGCCTCCTGACTGTTTTAAATTTTCAGGGGTTAAACCGCCGTGAGATTGAGAACCAGACAGACTCTGTGGAATGCCGCACTCCACTTAGCCCTATGGAAACATCAATCATTGTCTTCCTTGTATTCATATTAATACAAGGGTGATAAGGCAGAAGCGTTGAAAAACTTTTCCAACGTGTCATGAATGAGGTAGCTTAGTGAATTTTCTTCTAGGGCTCTTTACCCGGGATCCCTTTCGGTAGAGGGATATCCTTCCATTATTGGTCTCTCATCTTGTATTGTTCGACTTGGATTTCATCACCTTGCGAAGGATATAATTTGTTGAGGTCTCCAACTCTTAGTTAGGAGATTTTGCTTGCTATCTTGTAGAGGGTCTTTTTCTTTGTAGGGCTACTTGTTGGCATTCTGGTCGTTTTGTTGTATAGCTTGCTTACTGTGGCAGCGGTCTCAGTATAGTTTTTTGAGCTTACTCTTTTGGCCTGTGAGCCTTGTCTTTTCCTAGCTCCCCTTTCGCACGCTCGGTTGCCTGAGGGTTTTTGAGTTCTTTTTAACAAGACTTCATCCACATCACTTAGTTTTGTTTCATGGAGAATCTACCACCATGCACCCATGCTCCTTTTGGGACTACCAATCCAGAGACCCCTTTTCAAGGGGTACCTTTTACTTTTCCTCCAGTTGGAGATATTGGTTCTCCCTTTATTGCCACGTTAAATCTTCCTGGATTAACCATAGGATTACCGATGTGGTTATTCAATCCGGTAATTCCGATTGCACCCAATGTTTCGAATGTTAATTATCCACCACGAGAGAGTCAATCCCAAACTAATCCTTCCCCTTCTTCGTCGGATGAATCTTCTTCCGTTCCTTCTTCCTCACCTGATCAATGCAATAGTGTCAGTAATCAGGTGGATAAGAAGAAGAAGAAAATGAAAGTTAAGAAGAAGAAGGATAAGAAAGAAACCAAGCGTAAACCAGTTGCCTCTAATGGCACTCATTCTACGAAAACACCCCGTAAGCCCAAGTTCCCTTGCAAACTTTGTAAGGGTGATCACCTTCTCAAGGATTGCCCCTATCTTTCCCGTGTATCCGAAGTGTGGTCTAAAAAACCCAAACCACTTGTATCATCGACCTCTGACCATCATATAGATGACACTCCCTCAACCAATGACCCCTTGGTGAAGGGTCGGAAGGGTAAAGTCCTATATCCCTGTTTGATATGCAAGGGTATGCATCGTACTTTCCTTTGTCTAAGCATGGACGAAGCCTCACGGTGGTTGGAAGATATTACTAGTTCTCAACCGGTGCTTCCAACAAACAATAGTAAGTTGTCCCTCGACCCCCCGCTGGTTGGCCAAGTGATCAATTCAGTTTCATTTGCAATTGATCCCACTCTCCCTTCCGAGAGTGAAGTGATCGAGTCGTTGTCATCTCCACTCGATCCCGCTCTTTCATTGAAGAAAGTCCAGAATGAAGCAGTCATCTTGACATAATCTTCGTCTCATTCTTATCTTCCAAGCGAGAGTGAATTGGAAACCATTGATGTTTTCCTTATCGGTTCAGAATGTCCTCGGCAAGGGGAAACCCTATCCGTTTCTGTGAGACCCCGTCCAAGTACTGAGGTCATTTACTTTGATTGGAATGGTCTAACAGAATCTCGTCTTCCTTCGAGTGTTCCTTTTCAAGTATCTGTAGGAGTTTTTGATAAATTTTTTTTTCGTACGACAGTTGATGAAGGAGCTTTTGTTAGTATTCTATCCTCAACTGCTTGGCAAGCCTTAGGTTCTCCTCAGCTTGTGCCCGTCACTGACCAAATACTGGATTTCAATAGAAGGCCTACTGGACCTTTAGGGTCCCTTCCTCAGTTACCTATCACTTTGGGAGGGAAAACTGTCTGTATTGATGTCATGGTCGTCCAAGGTCCCTTAGATTTTAATCTACTCCTTGGACGTGATTACGTCTATGCAATGAAGGCTATAGTGTCCTCACTCTTTCGAGTGATGTATTTTTCCCATCATGGGAATGTTGTGACCATCGATCAACTTTCCTTTGTGATGCCCACTCATCGCATGACTCCTAGTCACCAGACTTCCCTAAATGTTCCACATGTTTTAGTGGTTTTTTCCCCCTAAGGAGGCCACATTGGAGCAAAGTTCTATTCCGGTGTCAAGCTCGTTAAAAAATGAAACCAATTTTTCAAGCATAGTTTACTTTTGGTTTTAAGCTTGTGTAAAAATGAAACCATTTTCTCAAGCATAGTTTACTTTTGGTTTTAAGCTTGTGCAAAAATGAAACCAACCATTTTCTCAAGCATAGTTTACTTTTGGTTTTAAGCTTGTGTAAAGATGAAACCAACCATCATTTCGAGCATAGTTTACTTTTGGTTTTAAGCTTGTGTAAAAGTGAAACCAATCCCAAGCATAGTTTACGTTTGGTTTCAAGCTTGCGTAAAAATGAAACTACCCACGAGCATAGTTTATTCTCTGTTTCAAGCTCATTAAAAAATGAAACCGACCCTCAAGCACAGTTTACTTTTGGTTTTAAGCTTGTGTAAAAACGAAACCAATCCCAAGCATAGTTTACGTTCGATTTCAAGATTGCATAAAAATGAAACTACCTTCGAGCATAATTTGATTCTGTTTTAAGCTCATTAAAAAATAAAAAGGACCCTTTCAAGCATTGTTATTATCTATTTCAAGCTTGTGTAAAAATGAAATAGATCTCCCTTTCATTTGTTCGAGTCTCTCGCTAAAGTTAGGATTTGAACCTTCATTTCATCTGCCTGGGTCACTTGGTCTTGGTTCTCCCTACCCCCTTGGTGAACACATTCGGATTAGTAGCCAGGATTTTTGGGTAAGGAAGAAGATTAGTCAGACAAAACAAAGCTTGGGGGGCATTTTTAGCTGTTAGCAATCATGCTTGGGGCATTTACCAACCTCTAGTCATCATGTTGGGAAGGAACCTGTCAATGGGCCTTAACCGTGAGCAGAGTTTCCTTTATGTGTCAAGCTCATTAAAAAATGAAACCAGTATTCTGAGCAAAGTTCTACTCTTGTTCCGAGCTCGTTAAAAAATGAAGCATATCCTTTCCCTTTGAGTCGAGTCTCCTCGTAGACTTAGTACCTAAACCTTCTTTTCACCCGCCTATACCTTAGGCGAATGAAATGAAACCTGGGGGCATGTCTTCAACTTATGGAAGTTACGTTCAAGTCAAATCGATCTCCTCTCCACATCACGTTGGAGCTAAGTCACTTACTTCTAGCAATCATGCTGGGGGCATGTACCAACCTTTGGATTTCATGACGGGAAGAAGTTCGCCATTGGGAACATTTTCGAGCATACTTTCCTTTTTAGGTTTCGAGCTCATTAAACCATGAAAATTATCCTGAGCATAGTTCATTTTCTGTTACAAGCTCGTTAAAAAATGAAGTAGACGTCATGAGAATTCTTTCAACCTATCTTCGAGCTTGTTAAAAACAGTAAGATGGTGTTTGAGCTTACTTTTCACTTTTTCGTGCTCTAGTTAAAAACATGAAAAGTAGTTTGAGCTTACTTTTTCCTTTTTCGTGCTCTGGATCCAAACATGAAAAAGATTTCGAGTGCTTTTGATACCATTATCGTGCTCGTTAAACAATTGGAGTAAAAAGGTGTGTTTAACGAGTATAGGTTTATCACTTTATCCGGCCTCGCTAGACCATTTACAGAAAAGGAACTATGCCGAGTTTACTTTTCCTTTGTCATACTCGGTCATCAACCATGACAAAGTTGTACATGGAGTCCTCTTTAAGCTCTTTTCAGACTCCTAAAATAGGAAAAGATGGCCAAGTGAAATTGATTCTTTCACGCTTGTAAAAGGATTTGAATGATCGTCTCCCTAGTAATAGTTTACCCCTTTTTCGGACTAGGGGGCACTTCTTACGAAAAAGGAATACTCCAGCCAATCATGATTGGAAGAGTCCTCTCCCGTGTTGTTTTACCCTTTTTCGGGCGATGAGGCTAACTTTACTAAAAACGACCATTGGAGTCTTCTTTAGTTCTTTTCAGACTCTCTAGACATGAAATGATGACCGATTTTTCCTTCCTTGGACTCGTTAAAATTCAACATCGAAGGGCCCACTTTGGGTCGAACCCCTCCTTTCTCAGGTTCGTAAAACATGTGAGATCGGACTCATCTATGAGATGAGCTATACCAAGCATCTGTTATCCTCCTCAAGCTCGTAAAAAAACAAAGAGGTACTCGTCCATCATGTCGGGGGAAAATGGGAAAATGAGACAAGTTTACCTTGTTGGCAGCTTGTGAGTTGTCACCTTTGAACATGGCATGCATCCTCACCTTGTCTATTTTGGGTAGTCAGTCTTGTTGATAGTGTCATCATTATGACCATGCGTCCTCATTATTGCTATGAGTTCACACTTCCTATGGTTCTGTCTATTCAAGTAGTCCCTGCTGCCAAGCTCTGTTTCATGTCGTTATATGTTCAAAGGGTTATTACCTTGAGTCCGCCTCCACTTCATGTCGAACCTTTCATTTGTGTCAATACATATTCTATTGTTTCATCGGTCCATACTATCTCTCATTCTGATTTCGTGTCGGTGATGTGGGAATCATTATGGCCCACCTTCGATGAGTCTATTCCTGTCGACACCAAATCACTATCCAAGAATTAGGCTTAGAAGTCAACCACTAGTACCTTGGTACCTGCATGCCTCAATGGCAGGTTTCCTCGTGTTCGACAGTAGGTTTTCATCATTGAACTTTGATTGAATGATCTCTCGAATGCTTGACATCAACTCCTTTATTCGCATTTCGTTGAGATGTACTATAGATACCTTGGGGATCATTGTCATTATTGGTGATTTCCCTTGTATTTGTTAACGGTTCACATCATTGACCGGTAATCAAATGGTTTCTACCATGTTCGACTTCAACACCTTGTAATCACATGGCTAGATTCGTATCGTTTGCGATCGGGTAGAAGACCCTGGACACCCTTTTGTATTTTGATTATGTCCAGGTTGCAATGGAGATTTTTCTGTATTGTCACATAGATCCACTTATGTATTGGTTGTGGCTGTGCCATTATTGTCTCATGGATCTACGCTTGCTCACAGTAGCCATGATTTGTCTACAATCTATATCATCTCATTACTCATGGATCTGCAATGTATTGGTCGGTAGCCATGCTTTGAGTCTTTTGTTTCCGAGCATGGGAATGCCTACCTCGGTGGTATATCTGACATTTTGTTTCTGTTTCAGCTCCTTGTTGCTCCCCTTGATGCTATCTCCGAACCATATTTGTAAAGTCTTTCGGCCATCAGTCTCTTTTGACCTCACACTTTAGGGGGCATCTATTATACCTCAATATTACACATTACGTATTAGTGTCGCATCCTTGCATTACCGACCTAAACGACAGTTTCCCTTAAAGATCATCTGAACATCTAGAGTGAAAACCATTCACTGAACACTGAAAGCAAAACATTTTTCTGCCATCTTCCAACCCAACTTAGCCCTGTATGTGAGCACTACCACTCCTTGCACATCTACAGGGGCGCGGTAGTCAACACTACCGTGCTTTGCTCCTTCTCTGGGGCATGGTACTACCACGTTATGATCAGTGTTAGGGGCGATGTAGTTTGAAATTAGCCTTTTTTCCTTGGACTTTGGGATCTCAACCTCCGAGGAGATTTTGTTGGGATTACCACCTTTGGTTCGATCCTAACTCCCTCTTTGTTTAGCTGGCCTGATCCACTAAACCCTCCATAGATCCACACTTCTCTCTTTGGTTAACCTTCCCATGTGCTATAAGAGAGAAGCTTTCCATGGGCCAAAGGGAGGACTTTGGGGCATCAAACCTATGATCTTCAGACTTCTGCAGAGATAGCTAGAGGAAGCACTTGGAGCTGGAGGATTGGCTTGGATGTCAAGCAACCTTTGTAAGCACTCTTCAAGTTTGTAATAAAAGATAACTTGTCTTGTTTTTCCCAGTTCATGTGTATTATATAAATCTTTGATATGAAATGTATCTATTTTATATTTGAACTTAACCTTTGCTTCAAGGTATTTGGAAGATCGCATGATTGTCCTTTGTTTGATTTCAACAGGTTCTACATTGGAGCTTTGGGATCAAGAGCTAGAAGTGGGACAAACGTCGATTTGGAAGGTGAGTTACGTTTTTCATCTCTTCTGAATGCATTTAATCTTGTTGTGAGGATTAGTTTAGGAAATCAAGGTAGCATTTGTTTCCTTTTTGTCTTAGCATAGAGTTAGTGCATCCTGCTTTATCCTAAGAGAGTTTCTACCTATCCGTAGGGAGAAATATCTGCAACAGAAGCAAATGCTATACACAAGAAGAACTTAGTCAAGGCCATGAGAATTATTGCAGACTCCATTAAAGATCATCTCATCCCCCATGTGCCATCGTTAAAGACTCCCAAGGAGATGTTAGATGCTTTGACGAATTTATTCGAAGGAAAGAACATAAATTGGAAGATGACATTAAGGAACCAACTCAAGAATGTGAATATCCAACCTTAAGAGACCATGCAATCCTACTTCACAAGGATCTCACAAATCAAGGAGCAACTTGAAGCGATATAAGAAAAAGTGGAGGATGGAGAGATTGTTATGACCACCTTAAATCGTCTCCCAAGATCATAGGACTCATTCATTCAAGGAATATGTGCCAGGAAGAATTTGATCCCCTTCAACAAACTATGGGAAGAATGTACACAAGAAGAATCTCGACTAGTGGCAAGAGAAGAGAAGATGGTAGATGATGATGACCAATCCCTAACTTCTCATACTAAGAAGAATCGTAACAAGAGGGAGGACCATCATCACAAAAGATCCAGAAGGCCCAACATGAATCATGATTCCAGAAGGGATCTCTCTAGTATCATATGTTACACATGTGATGAGAAGGGACATTACTCAAGAAATTGTCCCAGAAATCAAGGCTCCTCCAAGAAGACCAACAAGAAGAGGCATCATGCTCACACTGTTGAAGATGATGAACCCGCAAACAAAAGAACAAAATAAGATTCTTCAAGTGATGAAGAATATGTATTGTAATGAAGGTAACTAGTTACAAGGGTTCATTCAGAAGGTTCCACCTCATAAGGTGAAGCTAGAGATGACTTTCAGTATTACCTGAAAGGAATAGGAGAAGTTACTACAGAGTTGGAATCTGGAAAAAAAATAAAGATCGATGCTCTATGGAAGCCTCTCATCCATTTCAACATTGGTTAGGATACATAAGAAAGGACACACAAAGTCTACTCCAACACAAAGAACAAGTGTAGAATACTTGCTCAACATTTCCGATTATAAGAAATAAAGGCACATGACGTCAGAATCAGACGATGAAGAAGAACACTTAGTCAGAGACTCCAGTATTTCATGCAAGGAAGCAAAGATAAAGAGGGAGTCCACCCAACAAAAAAACAAAGATAAGTATTTGATTTGTCATTTCTTGTATATCTAATTACTTAAATGATATTGTTAAGTGGTGTACATAATTATGTTTTCATTAATGAACAATACACTACTAACATGCATGTGATGGGTAAGTGACCTATGGTGTTGGAAAACATTCCATTGCTACTCATCTAGAATGAAACCTCTTTGCTGACATGTTGCAAGTAGTGCACAATATTAATAATGTTCTGGTAGAGATGGAAGGCATCTAGAAAGTTACCGTATGAATGCAGGATATGGATTAATGTTGTGTTGAAGCCTTGGATAAGATAGTTTCATGACTGTGTGACCTATGTATTTATGCATAAGAATTTGTTTTTCATGAAATGTTTCTAATCATGCAACTGAATTTGACTTGTAGGAAATATCATACACCATCACCTACAAGAGAATAACGATGAATATTAAAAGTAACGATGGTTCAAGAGATAATCCAAGAAGATCATGTAGAATGCGACATAAAAGAACCACAAGAACCTATAGATCCACCTCGTGAGAAGAACTCCCACAATATACAACCAACATGGGCATGAGAAGCAATACAAGATGCAGAGAAGTATGGCGCTCCAGATGGGATGCATAGAGAAATCAAGAGACCTAGACCATACTCCAACTATGTGGCCCTGCTATGTGACATCATTGATAAAGAATCTTCCAACTACGAAGAAGCAACATAGAAGAAATAATGGAAGGATGCCATGATCGAGGAGTGCTAGTCGATTATGAAGAATGATGTCTGGGAGATAGTTCCGAGACCAAAAGGTAAGTCTGTTGTGACTTTGAAGTGGATCTACAAGATCAAGCATGTTGCATATGGTAGCATTGAAAAACATAAGGCAATATTTGTGGCACGTGGCTTCTCCCAGAAAGAAGGCATAGACTGCGAGGAAACATTTGCACCTGTAGCAAGATACACTTACATCATATCTATACTTTCATTGGATTTAGTAATGAAATGGAAGGTACACCAGATGGACGTCAAGACAACATTCTTGAATGGTGTAGTTGAAGACGAAGTGTATGTGGATCATCCACTTGGATTCGAGACACATGACATACATACTCATGTGTGCAAGTTGAAGAAAGCCTTGTATAAATTAAAGCAGGAACCTAGGACGTGGTACGGTAGGATGGACAACTTCCTGATGAGCTTCAGATTTAAAAAGAGTGAAGAAGATTCCAACCTTTACTTCAATGTTGAGGGCGGGAGACCAGTGATACTTATTCTATATGTAGATGGCTTGTTCTTGACAGGTGAGGATGAGCTCATCGTAGATGCAAAGATGAGGATTTCTGTAGAGTTCGAGATGAAGGACATGGGGATGATGCATTACTTATTAGGTATGGAAGTGTGGTAGAGTGAATATGGAATCTTACCTGGTCAAGGAAAGTATGCAGTGGATATTCTGAAGAGTTTCAGAATGATGGATTGCAAGGAAATGACCACATCAATGGAATCGAAATTGAAGCTACTGTGTGATTCTTCATCAGAGATAGTTGATGCCACGATCTACCAACAGATGATTGGTTCGTTGATGTACCTGATAAACACAAGACCTGACATATGCTTTGCTGTGAACACCCTGATCTAGTTCCTGACGGATCCGAGACATGTTCACCTGATTGCTGAAAAGCATATATTGAGGTACCTGAAGGGTACAATTGAGTATGGGATCAAGTATGGGACAAATCAGAGGATTAATCTACATGGTTATGTTGATTCGTATTGGGAAGGAAGTAACATAGATGGGAAGAGCACTTCAGGATGCTGCTTCAGTATGGGATTTTGTATGATCTCCTGGTTTAGCAGGAAGCAGTCATGTGTGGTACTGAGTACAGCCGAAGCAGAATATGTTGAATCTTGTTCAGCTAGTTGTGAGGAAGTATGGATTTGGAAGCTACTATTAGATTTGTTTGATCTCCAGCTTGAGGAAACTTGTATCTTTTGTGACAACCAGAGTTGCATGAATTTGTCTGAGAACCCAGTGTTCCATGACAAGTTGAAGCATATTGAGATCAAGTTCCACTATATCCGGGATATGGTGCAGAGAGGAGCAGTGAAGATCCAGTATGTGGTGATAGACGAGCAGATAACCGATGTGTTGACCAAGCTGTTAGCCATAGTGAAGTTTGAGTACTTCAGAGAGAGGCTTAGTGTTATCCAGATTGAGGTTCCTCAAAAGAGGGAGTAATGAGACCAGAATACGCATATGCATTAGAGATGGTTCTCACATGGCAGAGGAAGCAGGTGGTCTTTGGGACGTAATGCACCTGGGGTGCTCCTAGGTTGTACTCCCATGCTGGAGACGTTGAGAAGTTCGTTGGTCACAAAGACACTTTGTGTGCACCTAGGATTCTTGCATGGTGGAAGACGCAGGTGATCCTTGGGACGTAATGCACCTGGGTTGCTCCTGGATGTGCTCCCATGCTATAGACGTGGGTTGAACGTTGAGAGACGTAATGCACTTGGGATGCTCTTGGGATGTACCCAATAGGTGGGAGACATAGGTAGTCTATTGGACATGAGGTGTGCATCTAGGCCGTTCTCCATGTGTGATGAGATGATCTAGATACAATGAGATGATAGTAGGAGACGAAGGTGATTACCGTGGCAATGTAATGTGTGGTCCTGAGCTGTACCTACTTGATGGCTTACTCGTGGAGATGATGAAGAACTAGATGAGATATATGCCTACATCTAGCATGAAAAAGGGATGGCTCTGTAGAGCTTCTTATGACATATATATTCGATAGATGTCACTAATCCATGAGAAACAAAATGAGGATTGCTGCAGCAATGAAGATGATGATCCAGTGTTGATGATGATGTTCTAGCATTGAATGTTCTAGCATTGAATGTTCTAGCATTGAATATGATCCAATGATGATGATGATGTCCAGAATTTGTGTCTAGGGTAATGATGGTTGTGGTGAGTATATACCTTCCTAGTTAAGAGAGAGTGTTGTTGTAAATGTAACTTCAGAATATATTCATTTGTATTTTACTTGTACCTCTGACGAATATTTTTTTCCTCCCTTTGGGGATGTCATGATTCTGTTTGGTCATGCAAAGTCATTGAGGTAAAAACTCCATTGTAAGCCAAGGAATTAGATCCCCTAAAGTCAAATGTAAAATGTATTATTGAGCCTCCCTAGGACAGGTTGGCACATTCAGGTTAGCGAGGACAACCTAATTAGGAATTAGGTCACCCTTAACATATGTAATACCCCCATTTTGACCCTTAGTATATTTTGGCTATAATGTAAATATTGTATGCATGTTATGTATGATTCCTAGCATGGAGCTCAAGGCCAAGACCTCGCTAGTGAATGCTCAGGCTTGAAGAGGCAAGTATTTGGTATTATGCTACCCATGTGCTAGTGAGCCATGGGAATTGTAAATATGCATTTTAATAGAAATTACCATAACTAGCTATGCAATGCAACAAGAAATGAGGGCATGACTTTTACAAGGAATGGGGGGGTATTCAAACCCTTGATCCAATAAAGTCAAGCCAAGTTTCAATGAGAGAACCCATGAACCCTCAACTAACCATGTTGAATTTTGTACCCAATCATTCATTTCTCCCAAGAGTTGGTTGAGGTAGTTAATGCCTTGGGGAATGGAGAGGTATGGATGTTCAAATTCAGGTATGGGAAATCCTCCCTTCATGGAAATTCGTGTTTTTACTTCTTGGGAAATAAAAGAGCCATGAAATTGCTCCCCAAGACATTCTTCACCCATCAGTTTTTCTCTCTCACGAGATTGGACCTACCTGGGCGTTTTCCCTCCACGTTTTTTTGGTTTTTCATTATTTTCTAGGCGGGAGAAGGGAGTTTTCATGTTGTAGAACCATGGGAAGGAAGGGGAGAAATTGTTTTCTTCCCAATGGTTGATTTTTCCCTCTCACAATCCATTTTTGGTGTGCCCACGATTTTGGGAAAACCCATGGCCATCTTGTTTCTAATCCCATTGTTAAAAATGTGTATCCATGCCTAATGATTGTGTTTGCTGTGTGTAGATAGAGTATGTTGGGGTATGGGTTATGGGTATCCATTTCTTTGGTTTGAGCTTGAGAGTCCCCTCTTCTTTGTAGAAATCATTCCCATCTCAGGGGTGGTCTTTGAGTGTTGAAAGAATACATGCTGGGAAGAGACCTATGGTTGGGTGGAACATTGTAGCGACATAGCTAGTTTCTTGGGGCAACTTTACCATAAAGATAAGTATTCTATTTTTGTGTATTCAATTCTGCAATGTATTGGTTGTTCTGATTTTGCTAGATATATGCACGAGGAATGTGTGTGGACAGTTTAATTCTGCTGTGCATGTTATTTTGATTTTCATCTGCACACATTTGTTTTATTCATATGAATCTAATGAATCGGTCTGAGTTTATGAAAAATCCCAAGATCTGTAGTCATGTTCCCTTCTGGGTCGACTGGAGGGGGCGTGACAACATAAAGTATAAATAGAGAGATTTTCTCTCTCATTTGGATACACCACTCACTCACTCAAGTTCACATAAGCAAGAGAGAGAAGACAAGTTCGCTGGAGGAGAAAGAGAGAGAGCTGCATAAGACTTCCTATTTTTGGGTTTTCCATTTTGTGATATTGTATTAGTGATGAATCTATATTTGAGGAAGTTGTAGGGTTTTCTCCTTTATGGTTTCCCCGAGGAAAACTATTGTGTCTATTATTTTTTGTTGTGCTTGTTATTCTTTTAGTTAAAGATCATAGTTAGATTGAATTAAAGTGTAAACTCTAACAAGGCGGGATCAACCCGACTGCCCTTGTACGAAATGGATGGCAGAATAAAAGAAGTAAGTCAATTATTAACCTAGCCACACAACTCTCTTCCTAGTGAACAGATGTGGTAAACAAATGAAGTAAACTACATAAAACAAACTAAGCACTAACTCCTATCCTCTCTTCACTTGCAATGCAAGGGTGGGCAAGCCCAACTTCCTTTGCATGCAAGGGATGGCCGAAAATAATACTCAATAATGCAATGGAAATAAATGAAGAATCAATTTCAAGAGACTCTCTTGAACTTGTTACAATAAATAAGATTTCAACACTTTATATTTGAAAGAATGAGAGAAGGAAGAAGATTTTCTGACCTGTTTCTTGCTAAGGACTGAAGATGGCAACTTGTGGATTCCCTTTCAACTTGATTTTGGCTGAATTTGGGTAGCATAACCCGTTGTACAGTACAAAACCTACTAAAAACCAGCAAACAATATATCACACAAAATGCCCAAAATCACTCTTGGACACTATTAATGTCAAGGTAAAAATTGTGAGAATTTTTTTTGAAATTTTACAAGTGGAATTTGCACAATAAAAGAGCTTGTAAATGAAGTCTAAAACCAGATTTTAATATGAGAATGTATGCATAAATAAAATGCAGAAATTTGAAAGAGAAGAGAGGATTTTGTTCTCTTTGCTCTTCAAATGCTTGGAGTAGTGGGGTATCCAACCGATGAATTCCACTCTTCAACTAATGCAACCTGCAACTTGTGAGATATTTTCCACACAACTAAAAATAATGTGAGATCCAAATAATGAGCTAAGAAATCATAAACTTCAACCGAGAAAAATATGAAGTTCTTAACTACAAGAATTAAAAACTCAAAAAACTTATGGCAAAAATACCACAAATCTTACCAAAGCAAATAATTTTGCTTGTTTGGTCTCGCAAAACTTGAGTATCTATGAAGTGTAGAAGGAAAACACCATAGAGCACAATGGACACAAGATTTCCTCCAAAGAATTCTATTAACCAATCCAAATGGTTGAAAATTACAATGGCCCAAAACAGAAGCAAATGGAAGCAAGAGAGTGAGAAGAGAGAAATAAATTCAAGAGCATGAGAGATTGTGGAAGAAGGGAGATTGTCCAAAATGAGGAGGATTAGCCTCCTTAAATAGGAAAAGAGAGAGGGGAGAGTTCTTTTGCATGAGTGACATTTGTCACTTGGAGAGAAAGGGGGCCCATGAAGGGGGGTGCACTTCATTGGGTTAAAAAATAACAAACAATGGGGGGGGGGAAATACCCCACCCATGTTTTATATTTCATTTCTAGGCCAAGGGCAGGTAATCATGAAGGTGGGACCCTCCCTTTTGGCTTATTTCAATTTTTCTCATTTCCCATGGTGAGAGAGGGTTTTGCCCTTAGGGAGACAACTTCAAAATCTTAAAACTCTTGCATGGGGGGGCCCTTTTGGCCTCTAATATCACCTTAGTCACATAAAATAACACTTAAGATAATTATTTCCCCTCCCCAAGTGACTATAGTCACTTTACATAATTTTTCCATTCTAATTAATGGCTAATTTTCCTTATTTCCTTGACTGACTTAAGAAAATCCATCAAAACCTTTATAAAAAATCAATGGAATGAATTCAAACTTGGTCCAAGGGTGTAGGGAGTCTCTTTCCATTTATTTTGAGTACCAATACCCCTATTTATGGTCATTAAGTGCCACTTAACCCTCTTTTACATTACAACATGTTATGCCGAGGGACATTTTTTAATTACCAAAAAATAAAAAATCCTAAGTAAAACTTAATGAAATTATGCAAGACTTTGGATAATTTTTAGCATGGTAATATATAACATTACTAGTCCCCAATAACCCCATGGAATCGATATTAGAATGCCTTTCACCACTTTGGAGGAAATTTTGAGTGAAAACATCAGAAAATTAAAATCACTAAAAATGAATTTTAATTATCCAAGGGAAAAAACACTCGATGAAAAGACTTCCCTAATGATAAAGTCCTAGGAAACTAAGTTTTAAAAAAATTGACCCTCATGCTGACATATCATTACAAAATCCCCCATAGGGGTGGGGAAATTTCATGGAGAAGAGTTAAGAAGAGAAAGAGGAAAAACTGCCTCACTTGAAAAAACTTTTTTAGGTACATATTTCTCATCTTGAAGGTACATGGTACATGGTTTCCCACCTAGTTGGCTTGGTGGTAAACATTCTGGATCCAATTGCGGAACATGTAATCGATTTGGTCTTCTGGAAAGGAGAGGATATGAGAAGTTCATAATATCTGGTACTTATAATCTGTAAAAACATCTCAACTTGACAAGAAAACCTTAGTAGCACAAGTTTTATGAAAAATCCAATGAACCATAAGTTGCGTTATTAGAAAGAAAAATAAACTAACTAATGAAAAAGTATTGTTCGTAAATACATAAAATAAATGCAGAAATGAAATGCTCACTTTAAGGAGCTTATTTTCCTACTCTAATCATGATAAAATAAACATCTTAGGTAAAATCAAATATCTAATGCAACCACCTAAGCATTTTACCATTTCAAAAGTTTTTTGACTTGTCTTTGGTTACCAGCCAAAGCAAGGACATGTTTATTAAGAAATGAAAACCTGCATGATGATCAAGAATGGGCGGGATGTATGGGGAATCATATGCATGAATAATTCCATCAAACTACTTCTGAAATTGGTAGGTGCTTGCACACGATTCTTCTATCAAAGATTGGATAGGACTAATATATATATGTGCATGATGAGGCAGATCAACCACTTCAACATATTGTTCCAAAGGTCTCTTATGATGATAACTTTGTGTAGAAGACCCTAGATGCTCTAGATCATAAGGAACCTCTGCATGCAAAAATGATGGCTAAGACATATCTTCATTTAACTGTACCCAATATGATTCTTCATTACTAATACTTGTGTGCGGCTCAGAGTAATCATAGAATTGTTCTAAATGCTCCATTTCCATATCAAAATACCCCAAAGTCTCAAGATCCACACTCCCTTCTCTGGGTATATTAAATATGGAACCTTCAAAGGTATCTGAATTAAAACTCTCTTCGCATGACACATCATAAATGAGATTCTCAAAAAAGGTTTTCAAAAGTCTCATATATTTGATTTTCAAGGAAAGTCCAATAGTCATCAGTCCCATCATCATCAGATACAAGATATAACTATCCTCCTTGTTCTCACTATCATCTTATTCAAAAAAAAGGTCACAAGGAAGAAGACCTTCCAAACTATCATCATTACACAGAGAACAGGCAGGAATGCCATCATGTACATTACAAATTTCATCATAAGTTTTGTTATAAGCTTCTGTAATGGTTTCTTCTTGAGGTAGATTTGGGGTACAAATGTGATCATCATCACTGAAATAATTATGAAATCATCCCCAATATTCGATATTTTCCGTCATGGGGATATGAGGAGCATTTTAACCAATGTTTGAATTTTCACAAACTTATTATGTAATATCATCATGGAGGTGTAGCTTAGTGGCAGGAATCATGGCTTCTCCTACCTTTTTTAGTTGGTCGAAACCTCTTTCTACAACAGTTACAATATCTTCAAGGGAAGTGATGCACCTCTCAAAAAATATAACAAATAATTTTTCAAGGGAAGTGATGCATTTATCAGGAAGACCATAGTACCACAACAAAGTACCCTTATGTAGAGTTCTAAAAAATATACGCATGATTTTATCTTGATGAAGCACATTGAGATCATTTTCCACCAATGAAAGAAAAGATACGATGTCCCAAACAACTGAATCACCATTTCCAAAAAATATGGGAAGTTGAACATATCCCTTATTTGAGAGACATGGCTCATGGTTGGGAAATCTCGAGATGCCTAAGAATTCGATGGGAGGATATGCATTGTAAATTTGATATTCAGACTCTTCATCATCCATAATGGCTATGAGTAGCACATATCTGAATCAATCATGCATTTTGTACTGAACAATGAGCTTTAAAGACTTTACTATGTTGCATAGGCTCATCTACACACGATCAGTCTCAACAATTTGATGAGGAACATGGTTTTATCCCTTCAATGGAGTTTCCAGATGAAAAATAAAGATCTACTTTAAACATTCATCAAATAAAGCAAAAACAAAAAAACAAAAACAAAGTCGTACTCCGGGAATTAAAGACTTGTCCTCGGAAACGACGCCAAAAATGTTGCCAACTAAAACACACTTAACCATAGAAAAGTCTCCAAAATACTAGGTGTGTTCTTGAGAGGAAACCATGAGTCAAGAACCCACTGTCACCTTGATTCCTAACTCCTCTGTTTAGAGCTGCCAACTCCCAAAGGTCAAGGGGGGTAGTCCCTATTTACTTAGTTTAAAAGTGTTTTAGTTTTAGGAGTTCAAATTTGATTATACTTATTTAAATTGAATTATAAGCAATCATGCAATATGAAAATTATTTAATGACAGGCAAACCTTGATTTAAATCTTAACAAGATAAAGTTAAAAGAAAGAAACAATCAATTAACTAGTGCCTATTCTGCTTGGGTTATGGGGTCAATAATAAATCAAAACTTGTTTCATGGAAAACACAAGATACACAATAAACTTGAAAGAATTTCCTTTCCCTAAATTAGAACATTCAAAATTGCACGAGGAAAATTACTTGATAGCAAAGAAAACCAACTAACTAACAAAGAAATAAATTTGAACTGGAAATAAATTGTTTTGAAAGTAAAGATATTGAAATGAAAATGTTGTGATATGAAAATAAGATGTTTTGCGAGTGGTCTTGTAAAATTTAAAGGATTTTATGTCTCTCTTTAGCTTAGGGAATTAGTGTATTGAAAGTGCAAAAAATGATTGTTCTAACTAATGTGACTACCTCTAACACTTATCCTTCAACTTGAGAGAAATTGTTGGGTGCTCAACAAGTGAACCAAGGTTCCCTTCTATCTCCAAAAGTCAGTTCCAAAGACTGTCGGGTGTTCAGCTGGAGGACATGAAGTGCCACGAGGCTCCCAACAACCTCTACCCCACTAACTCCTTGGGTCAATTCTATTTTTCTCAATTTTCGAGATAAATAGTTAAATTACTTATTACTCTAGCCAATTCGATCTTTTGAACTTTCTTGTCACCCAGGATTGGATTTACCGACAAGTGGAGTGAATACGGGGCAAAAGCGATGACAAGGTTTATTTGCTCTGAAAATAAAAATACTTAAAAAGAATCACCAGCTAGCACGATTTTGCAGGAGGGAAAATCCACTTCACATGCAAGGTGTGGGCAACAATTTAAAATTGAAAAACTTAAATCTTAAACAAATTACTAGCCAACACGATTTTGCATGGATGGGAAAAGCCACTTCACATGCAAGGTGTGGGAAAACAATTAAACCAACGCAATGAGAAATAAACCAATTCTTGGCCCTTTCTCTTTTTCTTACAAGGGAGGGATCAACCTAACTACCCTTGTAAGCAATGGATGCCAGAATAAAAGAAGTAACCCAATTATTAACTTAACCACACAACCCTCTTCCTAGTGAAGAGACGGGGCACATAAATGAAGTAAAATACAGAAAACAAACTAAGCACTAACTCCTAGCCTCTCTTCACTTGCAATGCAAGGGTGGGCAAGCCCAACTTCCTTTGCATGTAAGGGATAACTAAAAATAATACTCAATAATAAAATGAAAATAAATGAAGTATCAAGTTCATGAGATTCTCTTGAACTTGTTACAATAAATAAGATTTTAGCACTGTATATTTGAAAGAATGAGAGAAGGAAGAGGGTTTTTTGACCTATTTCTTGCCAATGACTGAAGATGGAAACTTGTGGATTCCCTTTACACTTAATTTTGACCGAATTTGGGTAGCATAAGCCCTTGTACTGTACAAAAATTGCTAAAAACCAACAAGCAATATATCACATAAAATGCCTAAAATCACTCTTGGACACTATTAATGTTAAGGTAAAAATTGTGAGAAAAATTTCTGAAATTTTACAAGTGAAATTTGCACAATAAAAGAGCTTGTAGATGAAGTCTAAAACTAGATTTTAATGTATGCAGAAATAAAATGCAGAAATTTTAAAGATAAGGGAGGAATTTTTGCTCTTTGCTCTCCAAATGCTTGAAGTAGTGGGGTATCCAACCGAGGAATTCCACTCTTCAACTAAAACAACCTGCAACTTGTGAGATATTTGCTAGACAACTAAAAATAAGGTGAGATCCAAATAATGAGCTAAGAAATCATAAACTTCAACTGAGAAAAATATGAAAGTCTTAACTACAAGAATGAAAAACTCATAAAACTTATGGAAAAATACCACAAATCTTACCAAAGCAAAGAAGTTTGCTTTTTTTGCCTCCCCAAACTTGAGTGGCTATGAAGTGTAGAATAAAATCACCATAGAGCACAATGGACACAAGATTTCCTCCAAAGAATTCTATTATTAACCAAGTCAAATGGATGAAAATTACAATGGCCCAAACTGAGAGCAAGAGAGTGAGAAGAGAGAAAGAAATGCAAGAGCATGAGAGATTGCAGAAGAAGGGATATTGTAAAAAATTAGGAGGAGGAGCCTCTTTAAATAATAAAAGAGAGAGGGGAGAGTTCCTTTGCATGAGTGACATTTGTCACTTGGAGAGAAAGAGGACCCATGAAGGGGTGTGCACTTCCTTGGGTTAAAAAAAACAAACATTGGGGGGGGGGGAATTCTCTACCCATATTTTATATTTCATTGCTAGGCCAAGGGGAGGGAATCATGAAGGTGGGACCCTCCCTTTTGGCTTATTTCAATTTTTCTCATTTCCCATGGCGAGAGAGGGTTTCCCCCTTATAGAGACAACTTCAAACTCTTATAACTATTGCATGGGGCCCCCTTTTGGCCTCTAAAATCACCTTAGGAACATAATATTAAAATTAGGAGCATTATTTCCCCTCCCCAAGTGACTATAACCACTTTACAAAATTTTTCCATTCTAATTAATGGCCAATTTTCTTGATATCCTTGACTGACTTAGGAAACTCCATCAAAACCTTTATCAAAACTCAACAGAATGACTTCAAACTTGGTCCAAGGGTGTAGGGGGTCTCTTTCCATTGATTTTGAGTAACCATACCCCTGTTTATGGGCATTAAGTGCCACTTAACCCTCTTTTATATTACAACATTGTATGCCAAGGGACATTTTTTTAATTACAAAAAATTAAAACATCCTAAGTAAAACTTAATGAAATTCTGCAAGAGTCTGGATAATGTCTAGCATGGTAATATAGAACATTCCTGGGCCCCAATCACCACATGGAATTGATCATTATAATTCCTTTCACTACTTTGGAGGAAATATTGAGTGAAAAATTCAGATAACTAAAATCACTAAAAATGAATTTTAATTATCCAAGGGAAAAAACACTTGATGAAAGAACTTCCCTAATGATAAAGTACTAGGAAACATAGTTTTGCAAAAATTGACCCTCACGCTGACATATCATTACAAAATCCCCCACAGGGATGTGGAAATTTGATGGAGAAGAGTTAAGAAGAGAAAGAGGTAAAAATGCCTCGCTTGAAAAAAATTTGCTAGTTACATTTTTCTCATCTTCAAGGTACATGGTACATGGTTTCCCACCTATTTGGCTTGGTGGTCAATAGAACTCAAACCTCATATTGAAATGATGTCACCTCGAGGAATTTCCACTTCACCTAATATTCCCATACATGCATAGCCCACTAAGCAATAAGAGAGGGGAAAATATATATACTCATGTAGCTTGAACTATTACTTGATAAACATCTTAGGCTCTATTTCCCAAAAAATTATCTTCATTACTAATGTATTTTCACTCCCTAGCTATTCTAATTGTATTTTTACAGCGTATGAGAGCTTTCTCTCTAATCCTACACGAGGATCCTAAACCTAGACTATATTGGTTTTCTATAAAGAAAATTCTAGTTCCTTTTAGTTATTGTTCATTTTAAAGGATATTGATTATTCATATAAGGAAGTAGGTGTGCAACTTGATGATGTTTTGAATCAAGTAGGAACACTGAACTTATTAAGATATTCACAATTTAAAGAAGCAAACTATATAGAATATGTCAAGAAAACTACACATTCAAACCAAATTGTAAACAATGAAAGAAAAAAGAGATCAATGTCTAAATTCCTTCAATATGAAGCTATATTTTCTCTTCTTTTACCTGATAATGAGAAACCAAAAACAATAATGCTAAGAACGAAAATTTCAATAAAATGCAAAAATGCATCTAAGAAATGCATAAATACATTCTATTGTTCTTTTCAATTCAATTGTAATGCAAGGAATGATGGTAGATTGAATGTTAATTCAACCAAATATGCATCCATATACCTTCATTAACCTCATATAAGCCAAGGGAAAACCATAGAAATACTCTTCAAGCAACAAATTTTTCACTCAGGAAAACCCCCACGAGTCCCTACAAGCTAGAAAATTTTGTGTACCCATAACTTCCTTGAAGGAAAGTGCAGTGCCCCACAAATGATAAGACATAAACCCATAGGTACATTCAAATTCTAAAAAGGAAAAGTGTGGGTAGGCTATAGGATGAGATGAAAATATTGAAATATTGAAAAAATAGATTATGGGGGATAGTTTATAGAGATGGTAGAAATAGACAATTTACGAGCTACCACATTACCTAAAGCTAGAAAGAACTAGGCAAAAATCCCTACAAGGAGTAACTCAAAGAGTTCTCCCTAGTGGAGTCACTAGTTTTGTTTGAGGAAAATGTTCCTAGTGGCTAGGGTTGGAATACTAATAGAGCAAAAGCGAAGAATAACAACGCTACTTTACAATTCATCTAGTTAAAAAATAATTAAGCAAAGGAGATGGCTAAGAAGCACTATTCACTAGTCATCTAGACTTCTTGTTTAGATCCACTAATCCAAGTTTTAATCCTTTTTGCAAGTCAATCAATAATAAACCTACACATGTATCAACAAGAAACCCTTCACAAATACATTTAATTGTTATGTGAAATGATTGACAATGTGAAATTCGTAACTAACTAAAATAACTAACTCTTTGTGTAAATTATTTCCTCCATAAACTCAACTAACCAATGCATAAAAAATTTAACACAAGAATTTGAGGGGGGGGGGAGAGGAGAGATATTCATTTTATTATAAGTGACAATAAAAGTAGTTATATACCTAATTTTCTATTGTAGCGCCTCCTTCACCAAATTCTAACTTCCTCATGGACATACCACTAACAAAACACCAATCCACTACTACTTCTCATTCTCAAAAGGATGGAAAATGATTGAAAATTAAGATCCCAACTCAAGCTTGGAAGGAAAATGATTAGAAACATCAGTTTTTTTATGATTGAAGGATTTACAAAGGTGACACGATAGAAGAAGAAAGGAGGAATTAGAACCTATCCCACCCTTGATGATGCATTCTTGAACTCCTATCATAAATTGAAGTTTAGAAAACTTCACTTTTGTAAGAGACTTTGTGAAGATGTCTTCAACTTGATCATATACAGGGAAAAATAACACTTCAAGAGCACAATCCTAAATTATCTTTATGATGAAGTGCACATGTATCTCAATGTGTTTGCTATGCTAATGTTGAACTATATATTTATTGAACTTTATGGCACTCTGATTGTCACACCAGATTGTAGTCAAATGCTTCTATTGGAAGCCAAACACTTAAAGGATCTATCAAAGCCACAAGACTTATTGACTTGCATTAACTACAGCTTGATACTCTACTTATGTTGAAGAAATAGTGAGAGATTTTTATTTCTTAAAATCCAAGTAATAGGTTTAGAATCAAGATTAAAAGAATAAGTTGCAGTAGAAAACCAATAATTAGGGTCACCAACCCAATTAGAATCAATGAAACCAACCAACAAAGGCCAACCTGAGCTACAATGAATTCCCAAACTAAAGTGTACCTAAAATATACCAAAGTATCCTTTATGCTTATTTCCAATGCATTTCAAGGGGTGTTTTGATATACCAAGAAACAATACCAACATCAAAGGAAATATTAGGATGGGTATGCTTCAAGTACAAAATAATACCAACTAACTAATGGTACAAGGTGGCATCTACTTCGGGTGTAGTGCAGGTGGAAATGAGCTTGACTCTAGAATGGAAGGGAGATGGAGTGGGATTACCATCTTCCATTTGAAAGTGATGAAGAATATCACAATCATACTTAGACTAATAAATAAAATTTCCTTTTTTGGTTTGCAAGACTTGGAGGCCAAGCAAATAATGCAAATGTCCTAAGTCGGTCATTTCAAATTTCTTCTTGAGGCTAGATTTCACATGGGTTAAAATTTTAGGGTTAGTACTAATGAAAATAATGTCATCAACATAACTAACAAGGATTATGAGATGGATTTAAACTTTTTTGGTATAGAAATTTGGGTCATAATGACATCTAGAAATTTAACCAATGTTAACAAATCTATCCATTTGGGCATACCAATCCCAAGGAGCTTATATAAGGCCATAAATAGATTTATTTAAGAAATAAACAAGGTTGGAGTCATTCTAAACATAGCCAGAATGTTTTTCCATGTAATTTGATTTGACATCAATTTCATGGACCTCCCATTTATGTGAAGCAACAAGGCAGGTGGAATTCATTTTGGCGACATTGGAAAAGGGTTCATTGTAGTCAATCCATTCAACATAGTAAAATCCTTTGGAAAATAATTAGGATTTATATCTTTCAACACTTCCATATGATGCATACTTAGTTCTATACACCCATTTACATCTGACATGTTTTCTTCCTTTTGAAAGAGGTACAATATCCCAAGTATTGTTCACCATTAAAGAACAATATCCTTACTTCATTGTTGCATCCCAATATAGATGGCCATAATATTTTTCAAATGTGTCTATATCACGAGTCTCTGAAACTTGAGACAAAAGAGAAGAGGATTTCTAGAACTGTGAACGTGTTCAACTCTGATATGTAGGATCACTTTCAAGATCACTAGTTGTTTCTTGTGTTGTACAGAACCATCTAGGAAGTGGTAGTGCTTGTATGAGTTCATGTTAAATGGAACCAACTATAGGAATATGGGTAGGTGGAGGTTGATTTTCATCTTCGTTGTCATCATATAAAAAAGAAACCAAAATAGGACCACTAATAGAAAAGTTGGGAATTGAAGATGGCATTATTGTCGAAGATGGCTCACAAGCTAGGAGTTTGTTCCATGTAAATATTCTTGTAAATTACCATGCAAGAGGGTGTATTTTACATCCATTTGATGGAAATTTCTATTTATGTGAATTAACAAGGACTTGAACAAGGTGGATGGAGTTTATTTTGGAATTGGGGGCAAAGTTTTCATTCTAGTCATTTCCTTCAACTTGAGAAAATCCTTTAGAACTAATTGGTGTTCGACTTACACAAGATATTTCTAGAATATCGAACAACTTCAGAAAGGGCTTACACAAATAGATCATGGATCAACACATCGATGTTTTTATGTGGTTAAAACCATCGAAGAGGGAAAAATTCCATGGCCCTAGCCAAATAGCTACTTGAGGCAATAAATTATGCGAAATTAAAGGAATGTTACAATGAGTTTCTTATAATAGATCATTGAGCAAATGAACCTCTATGCTCTTTAAATAGAGTTCACGGACCAATTGGGTGTGAATCCATAGATCAATAGCCATTAATATCAAAGAATATGAACCATTAGATCACTCTATGTCTAGAAGTTATTGTGACAGTCAGATTACATAAGTACATATGTATACTAATGCATACTAAGGAAACAAACTTTACCTAAAGATACATTATACCAAGTTGATCTTAACTAAATTCTATGTGTCTAAATATCCTAACATCCCCCCTTAAGAACAACTTGGGATAGGATTGAAGGATTTAAAAAAGTGAAACTATAGGAGAAGGAAGGAGACATTAGAGCCTATTCCCCCTTAATGAAAAATTATTGAACTCCTAACATAGATTGAAGTTTAGAAAACATTGCTTCTTGTTGGCCGGATTTTCTGTCATATGCCAACTACAGAGAGATAGCCCACACAAGATGCTTAACGCATTCCCCGGTATGTTTTGGATAGCAAACTCTCGCAGGGTTATGGTCCTGCTACCTGTCGTTTTCTGCTGTCTAAAAGAGAGTCTTCCTATTTAAGTTTCAAAGGGTTGTTCTTAACCATTATTTATCAAGTAACAAGCTATCCAAATTAATATAACTAACTAAAAAGAACTAAATAGTTAACAACTATTAAATGAAACTACAACTAATTATCTATTCTAAAAGCTAAACTAACCTATCTTGGCCAAGAGAAATTTTAAATAACTACTGTCACTTGCTATTTTGTAAAAGATGTTTTGGAAATATAATATATTTCAAGAGAAAACTTAGAATATATACATAATCCCAATAAAAGAAACTGCAACTATTTGTTAAAGAAAAAATAATACCTTATTATTAATCTGAAAACACATATGCAGTTACAGAAGTAAACAAGGTCTTTCATATTCAAATTCTGAGAACATTATGATAATAATTACTCTTAAAAATATCTATGCAAATAGATGTTTATAAAATTACAATATTTAATAATGATGCAAAAGTCAGATTAGACAATGACAATTATTTGAAGGTAACTAATAACATCATATAACCAGAGGATGGACATGTATATATTCGAAAAAATTATGAATAATCAATGCAACACAACACAGTGTAATTATAAATCAATAATATAAGAGAGCTGTAAGAAGAGTCAATATATGTATTAATCCAGAAAACTAAATCTACTGATACCAGTTCTCAAGATGCTTTTCAGAGTAAAATTCCAAAACAGGTCCTGCCCCAGCACATAATCTTGCTCCAAAATTTAGGAATGTTTTAGACTCTATAAAACAGACTTCTTCAAGCTATTCGAATCCCCTTAAACTAGATGGAATCAAATTTTATAACCCTATGACAATAACCATAAACCTAATGGATAGGTCTAATCATCAACCAATTTACAACTAACAGTTCTAAAATAGACCATGATAAATGAAATGTTGATATCTCTAATTGTCCTCATCCAGAAGTAAATGTTGTAATAGATAGTGACCATTTGTCTTTAGCCATGAAGGAGATTGCTGAAGATGATCAATTATCGAACTTACTGGGTCATAAAGCCAACTTCCATATTTAGGAGAACTTCTTTTGATATTGTTCTCGATCTTCATAATGAGAGAAGAAAATAGTGGACAACTAGACTAATCTAGAAACAGGAGCATCTTCAAAATAATATCTCAAAAAAACATCGAGAGATCGTTGACAATAGCTAAAATGTGTAGCAAGAAAATCAGATAGGAAGAAATGATCCACATGAATGCGATCCGACTAAAAGCAGTTATCCACGAAGAGAAACATGTATCAAAAAAGGTGGCTATCGATCATTGAATCTCGTAGCGTCCGATAAGGAAGTATAAGGAGACACGATCACTTATGTAATACCCCAGAACAATTTTATCTTGACACAAAACCAAGTCATCAAAACTTGAAGCATTTATCCTTTCTTCATCACTGATAAAAATACGTAACCATCATAATGAATAAGCCAAAACCAAACATAATATGGAAGGACACCTGTGACACATAATAAATTTTTATTAATATCATGACCGTAGATGAATAAATGATAAACAAATTTATTATAAAATTGACACTTCCGCAGAATATTTGACTCTGCAGAGGTGTCTATTAATAGGTGATAAACTAACAGTAATGGTTTACCTTTAAAAAAAAATCTTAGCTCGTCTGCATACAAAATTACCAAAATTGATCAAGGAGGACTAGGATTCAACATCACCTAAATGCGAGCAACCCTTCTAGCTTCAGCTAGCATAGATTTCAAATTAAGTATTTTCTTCTTAAGATGCCTATCATTTTTATCCAGTTTTTCATTTGAAACAACTAAAATTTTCTTCACAGACTTGTATTTGTCCTTTTTCATCTTCAAATTCTGCCATCTATCGACCCACATCAATAATTCATTCTTTTGTTGTTGAATTTCTTCCCTCAATATATTACTGGCTGCTTTATATTCCTTCAGTTCATATTCAAGACATGTAATCTTACGTACGAGAGGAATCCTAATAGATTGTTTTACGACTTCTAGAGTTTGGTCCAACGAATGTTCATCAACCCTTGATGGTTTATGTTCAATTTCTTGCTCAGGCTATTCGAACGATGATGAGTTTCCTACTGACCTGCCTTTAGGGGATGCATAAGAACTATTAAATTCAATGGCCTGTTACTGGTCAATATCCTCTAATGAATTTTCACATATGGGGGATTTATCTTCATCGTCACTGTTAACTTCAACTATAAGAGGTTCTTTAACCTACTCGATAATTTTAGGAATTGAAAGGGTAATCATGCTTCTAGTGAATCTCCGGATCCTTGACCTAGTCTTTCCCATAATAGGTTTTGAGAGTCTTTGTTATTTTTCAGGCTTACTATCAGGCTTGGGTTTTATATCATCAACTTCCATCACACTCTTACCCTTTTCTACCAATCTATACTGTTGCGAATTGGAAGGGGCCGAAATGATAAGGGTTTCAAGAGAGGGAGGGTTATGTTCATTCTTAGTCACATGATTCTCATTATCCTATTGAATAGGGTTTGGATGATTGGGTTCTTCATGATCTAACACAGGGTCAGGATCATTACCAGTTTCGGGCACATAGAGCTTCCTTCGTTTCTAACAGGTTTTGGGGAGAAGAGTAGGCCAACACTGTGTTATCCCAAAACCATTTTCACTCAAAAATTCATCCCAAGACCTACCAAGTAAGGCTAAATGATTATGAATTAAAATATGAAGCAAACCGTGATGAAACATACTCCTATCCCGATCCCCAATGGTATGTTGAACTGTATACGTCATTTTATTTAAACTATTTAATAAAAAGAAGGGAAAATTGATCTTCGATCCCTTTAAATCCATAAGAAGTTGAATATGATACAAATGGACATGGGAGAAATGACCATCACATGTAATATACCTAACTATGATATCCAAAGGAGTGCACCATTGTGGTTTTAGAAATTTCGCAAGGAAGCCATGCTTTGTGTTTGAATCGACCAATGATGGAAGAAGGAAATGCTTATATTTGTTCTTGTTAATCCCCCCCCTTTGAACCATCGTTCACCTGTTTGCGAAATTTTCGTGGCTTTTGCAATGATATCTTCATCATCTATACATTTCCGATCTGGGCTATACTTCCCCTGAAGGTTAGGGAAAATTGTTTGGTTACTTCGACATGCTGTCCACTAAAACGCCTAAAGAAGGAACCCCAACCTATCTTCTCAAACAACGCTGCTGCCTCTGGATAAACGTCCACCATATCAGGGCCTTAAACTTCAAAACGACTAAGAGGCACCATTTCCTTTACACAATGCTTCCAATTGAGAGTCGATTCCAAGGTGGTCATGAAAATAGAAGGTATCAAGGTCCAAGGTGTGGCAGATCTCGACCGAACGATCCAACCTTTGCCTAGTTCTCTCATAATCACAACTACAACCCTAGGTTTTCTCATAGCAACCAGTATTTCAAAAATGATGAAGGTAATAATAACCAGGCAGTGTAATATTATTAAGGTCGTAGAGTCATAAAAATAATAGACACCTTGTAGTACGATTTATATGGGTGGTTCGTGGTGTGATGCTTTCGTCAAATGTAAGACATTACATTTCATTTAATGACGTATTGCTCCATGATTCACCAAAGATGAGGGAATATTAATAAGAATATCATTCGGCCATGATAACATCAACATGGAATTATTTCAATGATTTAAGTGATCTAATCATATAGGAACATTTTCCTCAAAACCCCAAACTTAGTAAACAATATTAGGTTGAAGAAATAATTAACTCATAACCCTATCACTTTGAAGCTACTAATATGGTTAATGAATCGACCAAAAATACTTAGCTTGATGAATTCAAGAAGCTTTAAATATATAAGTGTAAAATCCATAGAAATAAGATCACAATTTCATGATAATATATGTCAACAATATATACTCAATAGCTCAATTTAATCTTAGGTAAGACCACTGACAATCTCATAACATGATTTTCATAACAACGATGCTGATTGAAACCGTTAAAATATCATCGCAACATAGTCATATATAGCCAAAAAAGTGCTCACAACCTTACGTAAAAATGACCATATGAAGAACATTATTTAATAGCTGCAAAATCAAATAAGCATTGATGCGAGATAAAATCCAGAATTGGATGATGATTTGAATTCAATTGATCAAATTTTATCCAATTGGGTGTACGTTCAGAATCAAAGATTATGAAGGCACTCCTAAATAATATTATCTCAATTAAGTGAAGCTTCTGATATCATCTTTTATTGACTAATAAAAAGGTGCTCAAAACTTTACATAAAAATGACCATATGAAGAGCATTATTTAACAACTGCAAAATCAAATAAGCATTGATGGAAGATAAAATCCAGAATTGGATGATGAATTGAATTCAATTGATCAATATTTTCTCCAATTGGGTGTACCTGCAAAATCAAAGATTCTGAAGGAACTCCTAAATAATATTATCTCAATTAAGTGAAGCTTCTGATATCATCTTTTATTGACTAATAACAAAAAAGATGGGAAGGTTGTTGTATTCCAACAAATGGCAACGTATCTGGGTGGACCAGTTATCTCTGTTTAACTCCTTCTAATGGATCAAATAAAACATAGTTACTTGCTTATCTTGAAAAACCAGATCATTTTTTTTACACTAACTAGCAGTTCAACTTATCTTTAAATTTGCAACTGCAACTAGTTTCCAACGTTTGTTAGTGTTTGAGATCTTCTAGTGGCATACTCAGTTTCTCAAATTAGTACAATAAATTCATCTTATCACAACTAAGCACACAAAATAAAAATAATCATTAGTTTCCAGTGAATGAATATAACGGTTAATTCTTCTGATAATAGCTGAGAAACCTATTCCATCCATAACTCAAATTTAAATTAAACAAAGATTGAACGTATGTACATTTTGATTGTCATCCTTTTTTTTTCCTTTTTTTTGTAAGAATATTTAGTTGCTTGCATATATGGAATGAGAAGCATTGCCTTATTTTGGTGACTAAATAACGACAATGTCATTCACAAGAAATATCTGAGGTGAACAGGCCAGCTCATTACTGAGACTCCTTGTCTCCCAATCCGAGGATTGAGAGCCATTACCCTGGCTTGGTGACCAGACATGGCAATGTCAGACAAATGGAACCTATGATCCTGAATGGATCGGCTCATTACTGATACCTTCTGCTTCTCAATCAACAGCGATGCAATTAAATATTTTGATTTTACAATGTTTGGCTAAAGTCTACTGCCTTGGATTGGTGACCAGACGTGGTAGCATTACTCACGAGGCTTATCTGGACTGAATAGGCTGGCTCATTACTGAGACCTCCTATCCCTTAGATTTTAAACTAGGGGCCATCTCCTTGGCTAGGTGACCAAATGTGGGATGTTGAATTGATAAGAATGATGAACATGATTAGGCCAGCTCATTATTGAGACCTCCTATCCCTTAACCAAACCTTTTGAATAAGTAAATTTATATGTATACATTGACACAATGGAAGGAACAAGCCCAACAGACTCTTCCGATTATAGAGATTACAGAGAACTGGAAACATAGATTTGTAACCATTTTGAAATGCTATGTTTTGAGCTGATAACCCCCCTGCTATTATAATCACCACATCCCAATTAAAATAAGAAATATGAAATATAATTACAGTAGTGAACAGTTTGGTGTAACTTATATTTAGTTTTAAATTTGGGGGATCTGATTAAACATAGATAAAGCTAGGAACTGAATTCAATCTCTGTTAAATTTTGAGTATTAAATCACAATACTATAGGATCTTTGCTGAGAGAATAACATCTACAGTATATCAATGCATGACAATCATAATATGACAAGCATCACAAGCATCACAAGAATCAAAAGCATAGAGACAAGAGACACAGAGTTTCCGTGGGGAAAACCCTAAGGTGAAAAACCCCACAACTTCCTCAGAGATAGAGAGAGCAATGGCTCAACCAAAATACAACCAAATAACACCGAGATAGTCTCCTAGCAGATGATCCTCCTCCTCCTCACTAGTGCGCCATTTTTTAGAGAGTGAGATAGTTACTTTTTCGAGTGAGTAAAATAGAGATCTCCTATCTCTATTTATACTCACCTTTTTGCCCAGTGACCTACTGGGGCCGACTTGTCTACTTAGATACACCCACATTATATTATATATTAATCAGGGCCGACCCCATAAGGTGGTATAATAACCCATCGGCAAGTACACACACTTGCGACACTTGTCAATCCACATGACGACACTTCCTTATAGAGGAATAACACATCCCTTATAAGGGTACAATAAATATATATAATATACAGATGAAATACATTCCGAAGTTACATATACATCAACACTCCCTCTTAACTAGGAAGGTATTTCTTGACACAAATCTACTAGAAAAGTCTTCTTCTCTGGATCATCGTCATCGATGCATCATCATCATCATCAGCACTGCTGCTGCTATCTCAACCAATCTCTGACTCTACTCGTCATAGGAAGTTCTACAGAGCCAGTCCTTTTTCATACTGGATGTAGGCCCGCCATCTGCAGGTCTTCATCATCACTGGCCATACTGTGGAATCCTCATGACTCATTACGTGCGTCACAAAACCTGGCTGCAGCATCCCAGGCTATTACGAGCACACATCTCTACCTGTAGGATCTCGCAGGAGCACATTACATGTGACCCATCACAAAACTTGGCTGAAGCATCCCAGGCTGTTATGAGCACTCAGCTCTACCTGTCGGATCTCCCAGGAGCAAATTACATGTGATCTCACCAAAAAACCTGGCTGAAGCATCTGAGGCCTTTTTCATCCTGTCCATATCTCCCAGGAGCAAATTACATGTGGTCATGGCAAAACCTGGCTGAAGCATTTGAGGCCTTTTTAATCCTGTCCAGATCTCCCAGGAGCAAATTACATGCCATAGGACAAAACCTCGCAAGAGCATCTGCCAGATATCCCAGGGCACCGAATTACATGCCATAGGCAAAACCTAGAAAGACTATATGCAGATCTCCCAGGGCACAAATTACATGTCCTCCCAAGCAAAACCTCGCAAGAGCATTTTCCAGATGTCCTAGGGCACCGAATTACATGCCATAGGCAAAACCTCGAAAGACCATCTGCAAATCTCCCAGGGCACAAATTACATGCTTTCCTGCACAACCTGATCCACGGCCATAAAGTATCATCTGATACTCATCAAACATCATCCTGATGTACACATGATCAACCTGATCATCATCACTGCAACATCCTGCTGCATGTCATCTGGAGAAGCTCGTCATCCACGATCATCCAAGTATCCACCTGATACATACATAGATACATGATCCACACAATGTATCCATCAACATACATGATCTACCTGATCATACAAAGATACATGATCCACACAATGTATCCATCAACATACATGATCTTCCTAATCATATAAAGATACATGATCCACACAATGTATCCATCAGCATCCAACATGATGCGTTCATACAAAATACATACACATGATCCAACCGATCATATCCAGCATCCAACATGATGCATACATACATACATATAATGATCCAACTGATCATATCCAGCATCCAACATGATGCATACATACATACATATAATGATCCAACTGATCATATCCAGCATCCAACATGATGCATACATACATACATATAATGATCCAACTGATCATATCCAGCATCCAACATGATGCATACACAAAATACATATAATGATCCAACTGATCATATCCAAGTAGAAACCAGAACATCCTCCTGATGTTCATCATCCAGCGCTTACATCCACAGCCATGTGAAGGATACCCCTTCCAACATGCTTGGAATGGCTTCATCAAATGTGTCCATCACTTCTTCCTCGAAGTGTCCTCGATCTGAAGCATGCCAAGCCTCTCTTTGAAGTACTCGAACTTCACCCTGGCTAGTGGCTTCGTCAGCACATCTGTAATCTGCTCGTCTGTCGCAACATACAGGAGCTTCACAGCTCCTCTCTGCACCATATCCCTGATATAGTGATATTTGATCTCTATGTGTTTCGACCTGTCATGAAACACTGGGTTCTCAGACAGCTTCACACAACTCTGGTTATCACAGAAGATACCAGTAGCATCCAACGGGAGATCAAATAACTCAGACAGTAAATTTCGTAGCCATACTGCCTCACAACTAGATGAACAGGCTGCAACATACTTTGCCTCAACTGTACTTAGTGCTACACAGGACTGCTTCCTGCTAAACCAAGAGATCACACCTGATCCCATACTGAAGCAACACCCAGATGTGCTCTTCCTATCTGCAGCACTTCCAGCCCAATCTGAATCAACATAACCCTACAGGTTAAACTTTTGATTCGCTTCATACTTGAGCCCATAATCCACTGTACCCTTCAGGTACCTCAAAACATGCTTTACAGCAACCAGGTGAACACCCCTCGGATCCGTCAGGAACTGGCTCAATGTGTTCACAGCAAAGCAAATGTCTGGTCTCGTGTTCATCAGGTACATCAAGGACCCAATCATCTGACGATACATGGATACATCAACCGGCTCAGATGAAGCATCACATAGAAGCTTTAGATTCGATGCCATAGGTGTGGCTATGGATTTGCAATCCATCATCCCAAATCTCTTCAAGATATCTACTGTGTACTTCCCTTGACCAAGGAAGATCCCACCTGCACTCTGCCACACCTCCATGCCTAGGAAATAGTGCATCATTCCCAAATCTTTCATATCGAATTCAGCGGAAAGCTTCCTCTTAGTATCTGCAATCAGTCTGTCATCTCCTGTTACAAATAAGTCATCCACATACAGGAGTAGAATCACAGGATTCCCTTCCACAACTTTGTAGTAAAGGTTGGAATCCGCTTTACTCTTGGTAAAGTCCAAGCTAGATAGGAAACTGTCCATCCTACCATACCAAGTTCTGGGAGCTTGCTTCAAGCCATACAAGGATTTCTTCAATCTGCACACATATGACTCCCTGTCATGTATTTCAAAACCAAGTGGCTGTTCCACATATACTTCCTCTTCAACTACACCATTCAGGAAAGCAGTTTTAACATCCATCTGGTGTATTTTCCATTTCATAGCTGCATCCAGGGCAAGTACTGTTCTGATGGAAGTATACCTGGCTACAGGTGCAAAAGTTTCTTCATAATCTATTCCCTCTTTCTGAGAGAATCCACGAGCTACGAATATTGCTTTCTATTTTTCCACACTGCCATCTGCAGCATGCTTGATTTTGAAGATCCATTTAGAAGTCACAACAGACTTCTTTTTAGGTCTTGGGACAACATCCCAAACATCATTCTTCATTATTGATTGGTATTCCTCAACCATTGCATCCTTCCATTCTTTCTTTTCCACTGCCTCTTCATAACTGGAAGGCTCTTTGTTCATAATGTCACAAAGTAAAGCAACATAGCTGGTCTGTGATCTGGTTCTCTTCTTTGCTCTGTGTTCTTCTTCTGGAATACCAAATCTTTCTGCATCTTGAATGAGCTCTCTAGCCCATACAGGTTTCCTCTTGTGAGAGTTATCCTCACGGGGTGGATCTACAGGTTCTTGTGGCTCTTCAAACTCACGAATAGCTTCAGTCATGGTAGTGTCCTGAAATCTTGTTTCCTTAGGTTCTTCATAAACTTCGGTAGGTGTCTTCCTTGATTTGATGAATGCTGAGTTTTCATCAAATGTTACATCCCTGCTGACATCAATCTTCTTGAACCCTGGAAAGTATATTCTGTAAGCCTTCGAACTTTCACTGTAACCCACAAAGATACCCTTCTTTCCTGAAGGATTTAGTTTAGTCCTCTTTTCCTTTGGGACATGAGTGTATACTGGACAACCAAATATTCTGAGATGGCTGACTTCAGGTTTCTTACCAGAAAAGACTTCTTCTGGTGTCTTGTTGTCCAATATCTTGTGGGGTGTTCTATTCTGCACATATACAGCTGTTCTAGCTGCTTCTGCCCATAGATGCATAGGAAGATATTGGTCATGCAACATTTCCCTTGCTGCTTCCATGATAGTTTTGTTCTTCCTTTCTGCAACTCCATTCTGTTGAGGATTATAAGGAGCAGTCAACTCCCTCTTAATCCCTGAGTCACTGCAAAGCTTCTTGAAGTCACTTGAGGTGAATTCTCCACCATTGTCAGATCTGAATGTCTTGATTTTCTTGTCAGTTTGATTCTCCATCAAGGTTTTGAATTCCTTGAATTTATCAAGCACCTCATCTTTGCCCTTCAAGAAGTATACCCAAGTCTTCCTGGAGAAGTCATCAATAAATGATACATAGTAAACATACCCACTCAGGGAACTGGAAGACATAGGGCCACATACATCTGAGTGGATGATTTCCAGGATGTCTTTTGCCTTGCTTTCACTGCTTGGGAAAGCCTTCTTAATGTTCTTACCTTTTTCACATCCTTTGCAAACACCTTCATTTTTGGTCTTGATTTCAGGAAGACCCTCTACTGCCTTGCTTGCAATTGGAAGTGCTCTGTAGTGCATGTGGGCAAGTCTTCTATGCCAAAGTTCACTTGGCTCCATGGATTCATGCACCATGGCATGTTCAGGTTGTCCCTTCAATTTATACAAGCCTCCCTCTTGCTCTCCAATCACTATTGCATCATCTATGTTCTTTCCCTTTGGCCACATTAGGACTTGGCCATCCACAAATGCAACCCTCATACCTTTTGCATCCAATGCAGAGATGGAGAGTAAGTTCTTCTTGAGCCCAGGTACATAGAGGACTTCCTTCATCTTCAGAGATTTTCCAGAATCTAGGTTGTAGGAGGATTCACCACTTCCTTTGATTGGGTATTGATAATCATCCCCAAGTTTCACCTTATGGGGTGATTCATGTTCAGATAGATTCACAAAAGATTCCTTAAACCCAGTCATGTGTTTGGAAGCACCACTATCAATCAACCAATCATTACAGCCATGGGAGATGGTACCTGTGAGAGCAGAGATCAGAACATACTCTTCTTCACTTGATGAGTCATCATTGCTATCACTTTCTGCCCTAGCCTTCTTCTTTGGGGGTTCATCATCTTCGGCAGCATGAGCATGAAACCTTCTTTTGCTACCCTTCTTCTTCTTGTTGGGGATGTTATTGTCCTTCTTGTTCTTGGGACAATTTATGGCAATATGTCCTTTCTCATTACAGGTGAAGCATATTCTTCTTTCTTTGTAGTGATGTGAAGATCTCTTGGAGTGAGATGGCTCTCTCTTGGATTTTCCTTTCCTGGTGTGAGTTGTGAGAGCTTGATCTTCATTCCCCATCTTTTCTTCTCGTGCCACAAGCCTTGCTTCTTCTTGTGAGCATTCTTCCTGAAGTCTACTGAAGGAGATCAACTTCTTCCTTGCACAAATTCCTTGGAGAAAGGAATCCCATGAACTGGGTAGGCCATTTAGAGTGGTCATCACCACTTCACCATCCTCCACCATTTCATCCACTGCTTCTAGTTGTTCCTTGATGTGGGAGACCCTTGAAAAATAGGATTGAATGGTTTCTCCATTCTGAAACTTTACTCCTTTCAATTGGTTCCGCAAGGTCATCTTCCGATTTATGTTCTTTCCTTCAAACAGCTTGGTCAAAGAGTCAAACATCTCCTTGGGTGTCTTAAGAGAAGACACATGGGGTATGAGATGGTCTTTGATAGAATCAACAATGATTCTCTTTTCCTTGACCAAGTTCTTCTTGTGCAATGCCTTGGCCTCTTCATCCTCTGGGATAGGGATGTCTTCTTTCACATATGATTCCAACTCATTCTCTTCCAGGATTAACCCAATCCTATACTTCCAGGCTCGGAAGTTATCAGCTCCTTCAAGCTTATCCTCAAGCTTGGTGTGGAGAGACATCTTTAAGAGTACTTCAAATGGAAATAGAAAAGATTTAGGACTTACCACTTGAAGTGCTGAAAACTGGATCTGGTCTCGGATTAGGGTTTGTCAGAGAAACCCTAAAAATTCAAAATGTGAATTTCAAAATTCTGAAAGGATAGAAAGATGCGCCTTGGAGAGTTGATCAGCCTAGTACATTCAGAAATTGAGATCAGCAAAGTCTTGCCCTTCAAAATTGCCTTTTTGTCCTCCCGGTTTCACTCGGGAGAGCCCTAAATTAGGGTTTGAGTTTTCCGGAGATCTACTCAGCCAAAAATCTCGATCCAAAGCTCTAACCTTCGATTTTTGCAAGGAGCTTCCAGCTGTGCCTTCAGTTTCCAGAAATTCCTATTTTTGTGGAACCCCTAATTTTTAGGGCCAAATCTGAAAATGCTCGGAACTGAATTCTGATTGGACAGATAGATGCGCCTTGATGAGTAGATCCAATCTACTATACTGAATTTAAAAAATCTATGGAGAGAAACCCAATAAACAAGGAACACAAGCTTCCGTTATGCAAAATGTCTTCTTCTCAGTTTAGCTCTGATTCCATGTTAAATTTTGAGTATTAAATCACAATACTATAGGATCTTTGCTGAGAGAATAACATCTACAGTATATCAATGCATGACAATCATAATATGACAAGCATCACAAGCATCACAAGCATCACAAGAATCAAAAGCATAGAGACAAGAGACACAGAGTTTCTGTGGGGAAAACCCTAAGGTGAAAAACCCCACAACTTCCTCAGAGATAGAGAGAGCAATGGCTCAACCAAAATACAACCAAATAACACTGAGATAGTCTCCTAGCAGATGATTCTCCTCCTCCTCACTAGTGCGCCACTTTTCAGAGAGAGAGATAGTTACTTTTCTGAGTGAGTAAAATAGAGATCTCCTATCTCTATTTATACTCACCTTTTTGCCCAGTGACCTACTGGGGCCGACTTGTCTACTTAGATACACCCACATTATATTATATATTAATCAGGGCCGACCCCATAAGGTGGTCTAATAACCCATCGGCAAGTACACACACTTGCGACACTTGTCAATCCACATGACGACACTTCCTTATAGAGGAATAACACATCTCTTATAAGGGTACAATAAATATATATAATATACAGATGAAATACATTCCGAAGTTACATATACATCAACAATCTCAACCATATAAAAAATATAGAATCAAGGACTCAACAAAAATATATTATTTATTTACATAGTCCTTCCCTGAAGGAAGATTACTAGCATATACATGTGAAAAGGTGGATTTGCGAATAGTAATGATTTCATTTCATGATCATAATTTATCCTTTTCAAAGTTAACCCTGACTAAGGATTACCAAATTATAGGATTGTGGACTGTGAATTTAAATATAGATGGAGTGAATAAAAGAAAACAATAGACCATATTCTGGAATTGACTTATTTACAAAACATGAGATGCGAATTTAGATGACAAGATAAGAGGGGAGCTGTACAAAAATATAGACATAATATGTACAAATCATGAAATCTCATGCAAATCATTTGAATTATTTATTTAAAATCAATTCATTTACCGGAAAGGTTTCAGACTAGCCTTCTAAAGTTTGAATCCTAAAAGTGCTTGGTCCTAACTTTTCTGCGATGAGGAAAGGACCCAACCAAAGGCGTCGAATCTTGGTATGTTCCCCTTTATCCTCATGTGTCTTATCCCACTTTATAACTACATCGCCTACTTGTATTTCACTGTTATTGGTCACAGCTTGGTCGAACCAGGACTTCACAACCTGTTGGTGTTTTAAAAAAATGTTTCTTGGCCTTTTATCTATCTTCTTACAACTTTAATAATGTATTAACCCTTTTTTCCATAACCGGGCAATTTACTTCTTGAACAGACTATGCTAATTGCAGAGAGGGTAGAAAAATATTTGGAGGAAGAATGTATTCTATGCCATATACCAGAAGAAAGGAGAGTTACCAATCGCATATTTGGGAGTTACCCTGTCTTCCCATAGTGCATTATACAAGGCAACATGCCAGTTTTGGTGGTGTGTAGCAATGGTTCTTTTCAGAATATTTAACAAGTTTTTTTTGGTAGATTTGGCCAAAACCTTACCTTTAGGATAATAAATTGCAGAATTTCTAATCCCGATACCTTTTTCTAAAGAAAACTCGGTCAATTCAACAGAGGAAAAATAGGAAGCATTATAAAAAACTAGATATTCAGGTACGCCAAATCTTGTGATGACAACGAATTCCAAAAAAACGATGACTTGATTGGTATTAACCACACATAGAGGTGTTGCCTCATCCCACCGGGTGAAGTAATCAGTGGCGGTAATTATGTACTTATGATGCATAAATGAGGGAGGATTGATTGGTCCCACTATATTGAGGCCCCATTGATGAAAAGGTATTTCAACCGAAACTGGCTGTAACGGAAAGTGGGCTTCTTAACTCTATCTACAACCATTTGACAATCTTGACATTTTCTGGCATATGCATGGGAATCTCTGAATAGAGTAGGCCAGAAATAACCAACCCTGATTATTTTATGTGCGGTAGTGTCACCTCCAAAATGACCACCAGTAGGGCCAGAGTGTAACTCCCTTACAACTGATTCAGTTTGGTCTTTCTCAAGACAACAAAGGAGTACACCATCTGAATTTTTTCTAAAAAGGATGTTGTTTATAAGTTTATAAGTAGCTGATTATAATCTAAGCGATCTCCTTTGTTTTGGTTCCAAGTTATCAGGGGGATTTCCAGTCTTGAGAAACGTTCTCAAACTAGAATACCAAGAGTTGTGAGGAGGGATAAAGTAGATTTCCTTTTGGCACAATGATCCACTTATCTGCAAGTCTGGCTCGTCAATGGGTAAATGAACCGATTCAACTGCTAATTTGCAAAGGCCTTTCCCTTTCACCACCTTGGAGCGCTTGATTTCGAGGTCATACTCCTGAAGAGTTTCCATCCAAGGTGCTATTTTCTCTTCTAATTCCTTCTGTACGAATAGGTTCCTAACAATTGGATAAGGGACAATGAATTTGGTCTTAGATTTCGGTAGATAGGGACGAAAGTTTTTAACCACTTTATACACCATGAATGCTTGTTTATCAACCTATTTATAGTTTAATTTAGCCCCCTTAAAACCTGAACTCATGAATGAAATGGGGACTTCATGACTCTGTTGATTACATTGTGTTAAGACAACATCATATGAAATTTCTGAAGCAAATCTATACAGAGCGAAATCCTTTTAAAAATCAAGACTTAGGAGAGTGGGAGCTTCGGATATGGAACTATGATTCTTTTGAATGAATCCTTTTCTTTGTTTCCCCAACTAAAGTTAGCATATTTTTTTATCATATTTGGTAGGTGACGAACGATTTCAGAAAAAACTTGGTATAAATATTTTCACGAAATTGATTTTTCCCAGAAATGACTGCATGGGATTCTTGTTTGATGTATAAGTGATTTTGGATATGTCCTGAGTTCGTTCTGGGTCAATCATAATTCCATCCCTGGATACTACAAAACCTAGGAGGATTCCTTGTGTTACAACAAATATATTTTTCTTGGGGTTGAGTGATATCCCGAACTTTCTACAGCGTTCAAATTTTTTTTCTAAGGTGACAGAGATGATCAACTCGATGCTTTGAAAAGACAGTGACATCGTCAAGATACACAACCACAACATGATTAATAAGGCCTCTAAAGTCTATATCCATCGCTTGTTGGAACATAGCCCCAATGTTAATTGGACTGAAAGGAATTTTTCTGTATGCGTATGCTCCTGATGGGGTTCTAAAAGTAGTCTTTAGCTGATCTGCTGGAGAGACCAAAATCTTGTTATAACCAAAAAAACCGTCAAGTAGTGACAACATTTCAGATCCCGAGACCTTTTGAAGATTTTGTTCCATGGGAGGAACTGGATAACTGTCTTTTTCAGTTGACTTGTTGAGGTTGCGAAATTCGACACAAAGTCGAATGCCACCATTCTTTTTCCTAATTGGTACCAAGTTAGCCACCCATTGGGTATGGCGGACTGGAAAAATGATCTTAGTAGCTAATATCTTATTCAATTCTTTCTTAACTAAAGGTTCTAGTGTTGGGTGCATTTTCCTTAGTTTTTGCTGAAAAGGATTGTTGTAGCCACAACAAATCCCATGCTTAGCTAAGCACGGGAGCCCCCAATTTTAATAAATGCAAAGGTGTTTGGGTGAGTCATCTTGAAAATTTTAGATTTTGATTTTACCTCTAAAATTCTTCACCCATGCTTTTGGTCTTCTTGTTTGTAAGGGTTTGATTATTTCTTCCAAAGTGTTTCGGTCTGAAAAGAGCCAAAATTTTGAGTATTTTGTTGACTGTTATCATCATCCCGAAACCCGACATTTGGAGAACCCGAAAACTGCAACCTGACAGGTGCGAGTTATGGAACTGTTGTTTTTAAGTTTTGGTTTTGGTAATTCAGAAACCCGCAACCCGATGACTGCGGGTTGCAGAATCATTCTTTAATAATATTGAGAAATAATTACCCCGAAACCCGAACCCCGCAATGGAGGCATTCGACTTTCGGGATTGTGTTTTTTTCGTTTATTTGGTGTGTGGTCCCGAAACCCGCAACTCGTAATTTCAGGATGCGGCTTTTGGGATGGTTGTTTCGCTTCATAGTTTAAAGCTCCAAAGCCCGCCACCCGCAAAGTAGGTTTTCGGCTTTTGGAAATCCTTTTTTTACTTCCATTTTTGTGAACCCGCATTCCGCAAATCCATACCTTCAGGTTTCGGCTTGCGGGATCTTTGAATAAGAACTTCATGAAAATGTTTGAACCCGATTCCGTATTCCGCCCCGGTTAATCTTAGTTTTCTATCTGTTATGATCTCGCGGTCATGTTGATTTTGGGTAATCAGTTAAGACAGGCTTTGCAATCTTGTCTTTTGAAACTTGGTTCTGCCAAATTATCATTTTTCTGTGTAATTCATGACAATGGACACTATTACAAGTCTATCAGTTACTTCATGTTGAATGGATTCCATCTCTCTGCCTTAATTTTTCCATGTCTGGACTCGAGCTTTGACATCTTGTCGTTTTTGTTCCACCTCTTAATGATCGGATTTGTTACATGCGAAGAATCAATAGCCCATGTACTGGAACTCCTAGTCGAGACCTTTTTGCACATCAACTCTATCACCATAACCTTCATCTCCGTTATTAATCACCAGTCATAATTATTGATGGAATATTGCGTTTAACGATGTGATCGTAAAGGCAATTCAAAATCATGCAAGTAGTAATTGAACTCGTACTTCGCACAAGCTTTGATCTGACTGGCACATACCTCGGCTCTTTTCATTACAATTGAAGTAATTATAATGAATTGATTGGATAAGTTTAATCATTGCAGATTTTCCCCGCCTGATTATCATCGAACTACTTGTTGGCCTTTAAATAACAATTAACATGAAATCCCCAGTTCATCCCTTGCCTTCTGGAAGATGTAAGACTCTGTGTGGTATTTTTTGCATCCTACTATCCAAGACTCATTCAAAATGAGTAATATTCATGCAGATGGTGAATTTTCTAATGTTCAGGCTGAAAATGAAGAACTCTACCCCTTGTTGTATCAAGAAATGTTGTCACCACCGTTTGATGCAGGTGTTCCGGATTTTAGCAGCGGTAGCAGTGAAGAAGACTTTGAAACTTTGTCTACCTGCATGCAAAAACCCGAAGAGCAAAGGAAGGAAATTTTGGAGGAATCAACTGATCTCGATACTGATGTTATACAGGACTTTATAATCACTGAAGAACCTGTCATACCGGCTATTGTTCCTGAAGTAAATCCTCTAATGGATTTCTCTATTTTTGACAGTTGGTTCCCCAACCCCGAATTTCCTACAGTGGATGCTCTACAAGACACACCATCTGTCGATGATAGTGAACAATATATGATTGAATTTTTATGGTGCCATGAGACCTTATCTGATTAAAGAACAAGTCTTTCTTTTGTGAAAGGTGGCAGAAAATCTTTTAAGCTTAAAAATAGCAAGATTTCTTGGATCGATGGTTCAATCCGATTTTGTAATCCCTATTTTGTAGAATTTATCCTTTTGGAACTCTTATGTAAATTTATTATATAAGGAGGAATGTTTCCCTTAGTAAGGGGTTGGGAATTTTGGAATTGCAATTCAGCAGGAGATTGGACTGAAGATACTCTGTTTATCAGAGTCATCGTAATTTTTGTACAAGACTTCTCTATTCAGGAAAGTTATATTTTAATTCACCTCCTATTGTTATTCAAATTTCTTTGAGAATTATTGAGTTAATGTTTCAAATTCGTAATCGGTTATGTGTTCAATCTTTTGCAGGACATTCATTAATGCATAAGATCTCTCATATTGATTTCTCTATATGTTTGGATTATGCTCAAAATTGTTCTATTAAATTTCTTTAATTGAATGTTTTCATTTTTTTTATATTTCTGCAAATGATTCGATGCAAATAAATATGTATAATCAAATGTTAATTTTTCAATTAACACAATGATTACAGATCAAATATTTGAATAGGCTTAAACACTTTGAAGAATTGTCACTTAAGTTTTATTAACTGATAAAACTTTAATTAACAAGTGAAGAACCCGAAGACATTTCTGTTTAAGGTACTTAACTACTTGTTCATCACGCTTCAAATCTGATCTGCACAACATCAACTTTTCCTTTTAGGTTAGATCTGACTTAGAATTTGTTCTTTCCTTAGGTAGGTTAAGTTATATTTTGGTAACAAGCTTCCACACTTAGTTTTCCTTGATAGGAAAACTGATCTTTCAAGATCAAATCTTATACTCTTAGAGTGCCAGCAGAGGCCTAATATCCGTGGGTGATTACCGCACCAAACAGCTCGAGGATAGAATTGCCCTTGCGTAGGGTCTTTTCGAAGCCTTTGGCTGGGTTTTCATCCCCTGTTGTGTGCCTTGGACACCATTCCAGCACCTTGCATTTACCCTGCACATCCGAGGCATCAACAAATGGCGCTAGAAGGAGGGCCACTAGTAAAACATGCCTAAGCAGACTACTAATAAACCTCCTCCAACAAGTACTTCAACAATTCAAACCCGAAGCCAGACTAGGGCTTCAACATCTGAACAACCAACTAGTACAAAAACTACGATTCTCCCTGTCGCGTCCACACAACCTACGGTTATACCTGTCACACCTGTGATACAACAGGAGAACAAAGGAGATACCATTTTCACATCACCTACAAGGGGACCCATCTCGTTAGAGCAGATATTGAAAACATCTGCCGATAGGGTTTTAAGAGCAGAACAACGACTTGCTGATCAAAGAAGACGCGGCCTGGAAGCCCTAAACTTAGAAGGTATCTTGCAGGATAGTGGTAGGGAAGATCAACAAATTCCCACCTCACAGACCACTGATCCATAGGTTTAGCATACCAATAGTTTTAACACAGAGGATCAACATACAATTGATCAACAATCTGAAAACCAAGACCTAGTTAATCGACCAGATTCTCCTGAATAAAACCGTGAGGCCACTCTTGTAGGAACAAAAGGTCAACCAAATCTTGGAGCCAGTGGTCCACCACCGTCCCCACCTTCATCTTCATCATCTTCCCCAGACGAAGAGAATTCTTCTAGTTCGTCATCTGAAGAAGAAGAAGAAGAACCTCCAATGGCTGGAGAAGGTCGAAACAGACCTTAGCTTGACCAAGGTGCAGTTTTCATATTAGGTGATCAACATAGATTACCAAAGAATCCAGAGAAATGACTGCCTAAATGTAACCCTGATGATAAGATACCCGCGTTGGATCACATAAAAAATTTCATGCAGGCAATCAGGCTTAGAAGCGTGGTACATGAGGATGTAGTATGCAGAATTTTTCCATACACCTTTGAGGGTAGAGCATCCACTTGGTATTTTGCTTTACCAACCCAATCTATAACTTCTTGGGATGAATTCGAGAAACTTTTACCCAGAAATTCGGGGATGAAAAAACACCGCAAGATCTTGTCTTAGAATTGTCCTCCATGAAAATCAAAGGAAAAGAAAGGGTAAAAGACTTTAACCAAAGGTTTTCATATCTCAAAAATAGAATTCCTACCAATCTTCTTCCTGCTGAAGAATTGTTGGTGGATTATTATGAAAAGGGTCTGCCTCCCCCTATTGCAATATGGGTCAAAAGGGCACATAAGGGTACTTTACTGGAAGCATTTGATGAAGCGATCCAAGTTTAGAAGGACACTTTTGTCTGGAAGACAACCCTGAAGCTTCAGAAGGACAACCTTCCACTTCCAGGAAGAAAATTGAGAATGTCCCTAAACCCACAGTTCAGAACAAGGATCCATTTGATATGACTGACGTGAAAAAATTTCTTCAAAAGATGTCAAATGAGATGGTGGATTTAAAGAAGAACACTAATGATAATCAGAATTAGAACAGAGGTTTTGTAAGGCCACCGTTTAGGAGACCTTACCAGCCTCCACAAAATCCACCACCACCAAATCTGACACATGCACTCACAAATGATGAACTCTTTTCTATTTTTAGAGCATTGGCAGCAGAATCCCAAGTCACCCCTGACACTTCCAACGATCAGACTACCCAGATCCTCCACTACCCGAAGAAGAAACAGAAGATGATCCACAGGTCGATGCTGTGGGTTGCTTTTCGGAACTTCCTATGTGTGAAGAAGAAGAAGAACTTGAGGTGGTGTTTAACACACAACATCCTTATAATAAGAGTTCAAGAACACAACCACATCAAGAACCTTCATCTTCTCCCTCGGTTCCCACAAGAAACAAGATTGTCCCACAGAAGGATATAGTCCTCCCAGAAATGGAGTACAACCTGGTTGAAGACTTAAAAAGAGTCAAAGCAAACATCTCTCTGTTTGAGCTACTCAAGATTCCTGTTATGAGGGATTCTTTACCTAAAAGCATGATAGTCAAACAGCCTAGAGAGTCATAGAATAATAATCTAGAATCTGTCACTAAAACTGATGATCAAAAAATAGCAAGTAAGAGAACTCCTCCTTTCTTGCTTACTTTTGAGATTTTCAACCGGAATGTACACAACTGCATGATAGATTCGGGAGAATCATCAAATGTGATGCCCCTCTCTGTTTGCAAAAAATTGAATGCAATGTGGGAACCCTATCCAACCCAGATTGTGCAACTTGACAGATCAAAAGTCAGAGTGGTTGGAAAATTGAGAAACGTTCTGCTCATGCTGTCAGCTAATCCTAGGATCCATCAAACAGTTGACATTGTGATAGCTGACATTCCAGAAGCCTATGGGATGTGGTTAAGCAGGGTCTGGTTAGAGAAACTTAAAGGTTACTTTGCAGTCGACTGGTCCCATTTATGGTTGCCTTATAATGGTCAACCGAATAAAATTAAGATCAGCAGAGAACCTTTTATGAAACAGACAATTACTGATCTTAATGATATAAGTGAACCTACTAGTTATCTCACCTCTCGTGCAGAGCAATATACATTCGATACCTTTTTCGGTGAATTCGTAGCTGATGTCTCACCAGAAGAAAGCATCCGAAATGAATCACATATCACTCAGGTCACTTCTATACCTTTTTCTGGTGAAATTGTGCATAATGTATATAATGTGAATACAAATTTTAGATTAGACCCTATCTCATGGACCTTATTTTTTGATGGCTCCAAGTCCAAGGAGGGAGCTGGAGCGGGTTTTGTTCTTATCAATCCTAAAGGAATGAAAATCATGATTGCTTGCAGGTTAGAATTTGATTGCACTAATAATGTAGCCGAATATGAAGCTCTTGTGCAGGGGATCAAGAAGGCCATTGGTTTAGGTGTACAAGCAATATAATGCTATGGAGACTCCGAAATTATAGTCAAGCAAGTTAGGAATAAAATACACCGCTTATCTCCGCATTTGGCTAATTATCAAAAGTTGGTAAGGCATCTAACCAACTCATTTTTTGCATTCAATATTAAATCAGTTCCCAGGTCACAATTTTTTTATGCAGAACTGTTAGCAAATACAACGTCTAGACTGATCCCACCAGAAGGTCTGTCTCCTCAAAATTTTTCTATTGAATTGATGTACAGACCATCCATTCCGGATAATGTGACTAATTGGAAAGTGTTTGATGATGACTGACAGATACTTGACTTCCTCACTGCTTAGGATACGTTTCAAGACGTGGCCATCGATGAAGCAGAACATGAAAATTCTCTCACTGATTCCTCAAAAGTCATCCCAGAGTCTGTGATTAATCTAGAAAAGTTTTATGATTTACAGGACAAGTTGAAATCTCAAACTAATTGTAAAACTCAAAGCTCATCCTTTAACTATGAGTGGGTCAACCTAGGCACCGAACAGGAACCTTGTTTCATCAATTTCGGAGTTGATTATACCCCTGAAGAATGCAGAGCCATTATTGCATTGTGTAAATAGTATAAGGATGTTTTCGCCTGGATGTATGACGAGTTGAAAACGTTTGACACTAGCGTCATGTTTCATAATATACCCATGAAACCAGAGGTTAATCCATTTCAATTAAAGCTGCGGAAGATGCACCCCAGTTTGGAGCCTTCTGTAAAAAAGGAGCCGGAGAAGCTGCTCACTGCTCGAATTATCTTTCCAGTTAGACACACTCAATGGATCACTAACTTAGTACATGTCCGTAAGAAAAGCGGGGAAATTCGACCGTGTGTCGATTTCAGGAACCTAAATCGGGCTTCTCAGAAAGACAACTATCCTGTTCCACCAATGGAGCAGATTCTTCAAAAGGTAGCCGGGTCAGAGATGTTTTTTCTCCTAGATGGTTTTTCGGGGTATAACCAGGTCATGGTTGCCACGAACGATCAATTGAAAACAACTTTCAGGACCCCATGGGGTACTTTTTCCTATAGACGGATGCCTTTCGGGTTGAGAAATGTAGGAGCTACTTTTCACAGAGTTATGGATATAGCTTTCCGAGGGTTAATGCATAATTCTGTTGTAGTTTACCTTGACGATATCACTATTTACTCTAAAAAACGACATGAACATGTGTTTGCTTTGAAACAAGTTTTTGATCGCTGTAGGAAATTTGGTATTTCTCTCAACCCGAAGAAATCTATTTTTGCAGTAACAGAAGGAAAAATTCTGGGCTTCACTGTTTCGAAAGAAGGTATGATTATCGATCCTAAACGTACAGAGGCTATTTCAAAGATTGGTTTACTAGGCTCACACAAAGCAATGCAATCCTTCTTAGGTAAGATTAATTTTGTACGTAGATTTGTACCAAATTTTGCCCAGATTGTTAAACCAATACAACTTTTGGTCAAGAAAGATGTGCAGTTTACTTGGGCGTAGGAACAGAGAGATGCGTTTATCCGAATTCGAAAGGCCATTACTGAAGCTCCTACTCTCATGTCCCCAGATTTTGATAAGGATTTCATTCTTTATACTTTTGCCACTAATTTTTTTATGCAGCCGTCTTAACTCAAAAGCATGACAATGATACTAAAATCTCGATCTCTTTTATGAGCTCAACATTCAAAGGTGCAGAGCTTAAATACTCGCAATCAATAAGCAAGCCTATGCGGTCTATAAATCCGTTAAACATTACAGACCCTACTTGCTGAAGTCTCGAACCAAAGTCATTGTTCCATATTTTGCTATCAGAAATGTCCTCATCTAGAAAGAATTGGGGGAAAAGAGGGCCCATTGGATGACTGCCTGTTAGGAACCCATGTCTTTACTTTGTTAGTATGTTGTTGTTGGATGCATATGCTTTGTAAGTCATCCCGTAGTATTTGTTGATCAATAGTTTATGTTATTGTTGTTGGCGCATATGCTTTGTAAGTCGCCCGTAGTATTGTTGATCCATAGTTTGTAATGGCCCATGGTTTTGAACCATAGTATTGGCACCTAGAATTAGTATATAAGTGTGTGTTGAGACCTATGAAGGCACCGTAAAGTTAATTGTATTGAGCTTGCATAAAGGAGGTTGCCCCCTCGAAGTGGTCTGTGATCAATATAAAAGTGATTCTGAGTTCTGTCATTTCTACTATTTCACATATTCTTGTTAATTAATTGTTGCAGGTGCATCACATTTGGTATCAGAGCACTTTCTTGGGCTCGCTGGGTAAAATTTCTGCCAAATTTTTTTTCCCATCTGTTGCAGGTTCGGATTTGGGAATAATCCCTATCTGCTTAACTGTGGGAAGTACTTGGGCATAAGCCCTAAAACTCATTGTGAAGAGTACCACAGGAACCCCGAAGTAGCTGGCCCATTGAGAGGACCTGCCAGCGAAAAGGACAACGACCCCTACCTGATTGACTAGTTCCCACCCATGAGGTAAACCAAGAGTTGTCGTTTGTGGCAAAGCGGTTATCAGTTTTACCTGAGCCGTGGAGTGAGGTGTACTGCCCCATTACGCAAGCCGTCAGACAGCATTGGTGGCAGAGTGAAACCCCTGAACTGTCAGGAAGCCGCACATACCTGGTGTCCATATCTACTTTCAGCTGAACTATTGTCGATCATTGCTGCGCCGTTTCAGATCCATTTTGCAAGCCATTCCAGATTCAGCCGTTTTCAATCCATTCGGCGCTATTCCAAATCCCTTTCGAGCCATAGCCGCTCCAGTCTGAAAAAAGAAAAAAAGAAAAAAAGAAAGAGTATAAAATTCAGTTTTTTCTCCATATCTCCCTTATTTTCACTCTGTTTCCCTTGAAATTTTTGGGGAACCCCTATCATCCCATTCTGCATATTTCAGTCCTGAGGACCCTATCCCCAATTCCCCTTCCCAAAGCCCGAAATCCCACATTTTTCTATTTTTAGGGTTTGCCATAACTTCCTCAGATTTCACCCAATCACCTTCAAATTTTACCATAGAGTTCCTTTCTGAATTCTGCTTCTTGTTCCCCTCTGCCAAATTTTCCCATTCTTTCACCTCACTTCTGAAATCCTCATTTTTGCTTCCTTGTCTATGCAACAGTGTCCAAAACCTAGTCAAACCCCAATTACCCTTCTGATTTTTTCCCAAGTCCAGATTTTCCAGGATATGGTTGTGGTTGTCACCCGTGCAAGAGCAAAAACCATGGAGGACGCACTTGCAGCCATCCAAGCAGAACTCCAGGATCTGGATGAAAAATTTCTCGGTCTCCATCTTGAACATTCAGCTATGAACAACAAACGACAGTCCGAGTCTTCAGCAGACAATGGGTTCTCTTCTTCCAGCAATTTCCGTGGTCCGAAGCTTGATTTTCCTCGCTTCAATGAAAAAAAAAACTCCAGGATATGGTTGTGGTTGTCACCCGTGCAGGAGCAAAAACCATGGAGGATGCACTTGCAGCCATCCAAGCCAAAATCCAGGATCTGGATGAAAAGTTTCTCGGTCTCCATCTTGAACATTCAGCTATAAACAACAAACGGCAGTCCGAGTCTTCAGCAGATAATGGGTTCTCTTCTTCCATCAATTTCCGTGGTATGAAGCTTGATTTTCCTTGCTTCAATGGTACCGATCCAACTGGATGGATCTATCATGCAGAACAGTATTTCAGTCTGCATAATACTTTTGATGTCAACAAAGTTCCGTTGGCATCCTTTCATTTGGAACAGGAAGCTCTTCAATGGTACCGTTGGTACATCAAGTCTCATCCAGAGCCCAAATGGCCAGAATTTTGCCAGCTCCTTTTGCAACGATTTGGTCCTAGTGCTTTTGATGACTTCATAGGAGCCCTCACTAAACTTCGCCAAACTGGCACTGTGAGAGAGTATCAAACCGAATTTGAGAATCTAGCCAACCACACCGAAGGATTGTCTGATGACTTTTACCGGAGTTGTTTTATCAGTGGTATAAAGGATGCCATCCGCTCTGAGGTCAAAATGTTCTGTCCCAACACAATGATGGAAGTACTAGGGTTGGCTAAGTTGGCAGAAGACAAGATTGCAGCCCAACAACGCTCCAAGCCCGCTTTTGTTCCCTTCCGAAATATGGGTTCTCAGCGACCACCTATACTGCAGGCTCCTCGACCGACTCCTATCAAGCGTTTGTCTGAAACAGAGATGCAAGCACGCAGAGAAAAGGGGCTTTGCTATAATTGTGATGAGAAATTCACTCGGGGACATAGATGTGTTCAGCAAAATCTCTATCTCTTGGATGTGGAGTCTCCGCCTGCCTTTGAAATTGGTGACGAAGATCCAAAAACACTGGATGCTCCGGTCGACATTCAGGAACCGCCTATTGACCCTCCGTCTCAGGATGACCATCCAGAGATATCTCTCCATGCTTTAGCTGGAATCACCACCCCCCAAACAATGCGGGTCAGGGGTTACTTCAAGAAGCTTCCTCTTACAATACTCATTGATTCTGGTAGCACTCATAATTTCATTGACCCTCGGATCGCCAAACAAGCTGATTGTTTTATCCATCCTTGCTCCAACTTTAAAGTCATGGTTGCCAATGGGGGCACCTTACCTTGAAAAGGGAAGTGTCGAAATGTGCGTATCTCTATGGGAGATTATACCTTGCGCTCCGACATGTTTTCCTTGCCCTTGTGATGTGGTTTTGGGCTCTCAATGGCTACGCACACTTGGCCCTATCTTATGGGATTTTGCTGAACTTTGGATGCAGTTTTCCCTTAATGGACACAAACACACATTGACAGGATTACAACCAAGTTCTCTCAGCATCATCAGTTCACATCGCATGGAAAAACTCCTCAAGAAGAATTCACATGGTGTCATCGCTCAGATCCATTCCATACAGATGCAACCATCAGCGGTCTCCACTACTCCTTTGGATCTACAACAAATTCTGGATCGATATACAGGTGTCTTTGCTGAACCAGTGGGATTGCCACCTTCCAGGCCAGAAGACCATCGTATTCAGCTCCTTCCTGGCAGTGTTCCTCCCAACATCAGGCCCTATCGCTATCCATTTCACTAAAAAACGGAGATTGAAATGCTCGTTCGGGACTTATTGAAGCAAGGTATTATTCGCCCAAGCACTAGTTCCTTTTCTTCTCCAGTTATTCTTGTCCGCAAAAAATATGGGTCATGGCGCCTCTGCATTGACTTCCGAGCACTTAATCACCTCACCATCAAGGATAAGTTTCCAATTCCTGTTGTTGATGAGCTTCTTGATGAGCTTCATAGGGCTCACTTTTTCTCCAAGTTGGATCTTTGTTCTAGGTATCATCAAATTCGGGTTCATGAGGATGATATCCCTAAAACAACTTTCCGCACACATGATGGCCATTATGAGTTTTTGGTCATGCCCTTTGGCCTCACTAATGCTCCTTCCACATTCCAGGCCTCAATGAATAAAATATTTCGACCCTACTTGCGGAAATTCATTCTGGTATTCTTTGATGATATCCTCATCTACAGTAAAACATGGGATGAACATCTCCAGCATTTGGATCTTGTCATGCAAATTTTCTCTGACCATCATCTCCATGCCAAGCAGTCTAAATGTGTTTTTGGACAGAAGGAAGTTGAGTATCTCGGGCACATTATCTCAACACAAGGGGTTCGCGTGGATCCTGCCAAAATCGATGCCATGAACAATTGGCCGCATCCTCAGACACTCAAGAGCCTTCATGGTTTTTTGGGGTTGACTGGCTACTACTGCAAGTTTGTCAAGGATTATGGGAAGATTGCAGCTCCATTAAGTACTCTATTGAAAAAGGATGCCTTCACATGGACACCTGCTGCTCAGTGTGCATTTGACAAACTAAAACAAGCTATGTGTACTACACCTGTGCTAGTTATGCCCGATTTTTCCAAGCCCTTCACTATTGAGAGTGATGCTTGTAGCAATGGACTTGGTGCTGTTCTCCTTCAAGATGAACACCCCATTGCGTTCACCAGCAAAGCCCTTTCAGGTAAGAATCTAGCTGCCTCTACCTATGAGAAGGAAATGATGGCTATTTTGCATGCAGTACAGAAGTGGCGCCCATACCTATTAGGGAATCATTTTTGCATCAAGACTGATCAGCAGAGTTTGAAATATTTCTTGGACCAGCGTGTCTCCTCCCCGGCACAACAGAAATGGGTTAGCAAACTCATGGGTTATGACTATGAGATCACTTACAAGAAGGGTAAAGACAATACTGTGGTAGATGCTCTTTCTCGCACATTTGAGGCCCAAGGTTCTCTTTCAGCTATTTCTATGCCTGTTCCAAATTGGTTGCAATCTGTTCAACAGGGTTATGTCAATGACTCCTCCTTATCTCAAATCATCCAACACTTGGCCAACAACCCTTCTTCTGTACCACATTACTCTTGGGATGGTGCTTCTCTGCGATACAAGGGTCGTCTGGTGCTTCCCCAGAGCACAGATCTTCAACATGCTGTCTTCTATGAACTCCATGCTTCTCCATCGGCAGGGCACTCTGGGTTCCTCAAAACGTATGAACGAGCATGGCGTAACTTCTTTTGGCAGGGCATGAAAAGGACAATTCAATAGATGGTGGCCGAATGTGATACCTGCTAGCGCAGTAAGGGTGAAACAACACTCCTTCCAGGATTGCTTGAACCCTTGCCCATACCTACACGGATTTGGACAGATATTTCTATGGATTTCATTGAAGGGCTCCCTAAATCTGGCGAGAAGACATTGATTCTCGTTGTGGTTGATCGTCTCTCCAAATATAGTCATTTTTGTGCTCTCAGCCATCCCTATACAACCTCCTCCGTCGCTCAAATTTTTCTGGACCAGATCTTTCATCTTCATGGCATCCCTTCTTCCATTGTCTCGGATCGTGATGCGACTTTCACCAATCATTTTTGGACAGAACTATTTTGCCACACTGGCACCAAACTAAAGATGTGTTCAGGGTATCACCCACAAACAGATGCTCAGACTGAAATTGTCAATAAATGCTTGCAAACTTATCTTCGTTGCTTCACCTCGGAACAACAACATCAGTGGGAAAAATGGCTCCCTCTCGCTGAATGGTGGTACAATACCTCTTACCACACTGCCTCTAAAATGACCCCATATGAAGCAATCTATGGTCAAGCACCTCTAGCTCTTCTTCCATACACCCCCACCAGTTCACCAGTTCAGGAAGTTGACACGGTCCTTCGAAACTGCGATCAGATTCTTCGTATTTTGCAGGACAATCTTCACATGGCAAGAAATCGCATGAAGCAACAAGCTGATTAGCACCGTTCTGAGCGCACCTTTCAAGTCGGCAATATGGTTTTTCTTCATCTCCAGCCGTACAAATAATCATCCTTGAAACTCAAAGGGCATCATAAGCTCGCTCCAAAGTTCTATGGGCCATATCGGATTCTTCAGAAGATTGGGTCCGTTGCTTATAAATTGGAACTTCCTCCTTCTTCCCGCATTCATCCAGTCTTTCATGTCTCTTGTTTGAAGAAAGTTCTTGGCACCAACATCAGTGGACAAACGATTTTACCCGAACTGGATAATGAAGGATCCATCCTTTTGGAGCCAGAGGCCATCCTCAATCGGCGCATGCGTCAGCTTCGCTCTCGCTTTATCACAGAGGTCTTAATTCAGTGGCACGGCATGCAACCAGAGGATGCTACATGGAAACCACTCCTTTAGATTCAACAACAATTTCCACATCTAAAGCTTTGACGACAAAACCTTTTTTAAGGGGGAGGGGATGTTAGGAACCCATGTCTTTACTTTGTTAGTATGTTGTTGTTGGACGCATATGCTTTGTAAGTCATCCCGTAGTATTTGTTGATCAATAGTTTATGTTATTGTTGTTGGCGCATATGCTTTGTAAGTCGCCCATAGTATTGTTGATCCATAGTTTGTAATGGCCCATGGTTTTGAACCATAGTATTGGCACCTAGAATTAGTATATAAGTGTGTGTTGAGACCTATGAAGGCACCGTGAAGTTAATTGTATTGAGCTTGCTCAAAGGAGGTTTCCCCCTCGAAGTGGCCTGTGATCAATATAAAAGTGATTCTGAGTTCTGTCATTTCTGCTATTTTGCATATTCTTGTTAATTAATTGTTGCAGGTGCATCACACTACCCTACAAGAGTATGATCTTGAGATCAGGCCGGATAAAATTGTCAAAGGACAAGGCCTTTGTCTTCTTACTGCGCAATCCAATGACCCCGCACAGCAGCAGTTCGAATGGGATCATGAGGAAGAAATTCCCCCAGGTGTTGTTAACGTTATCGATGCCCTGACATTGGAATGGTACGACGATATCCGATTTTTCCTGAACGTTGGGTTTTCTCCCGAAACCCTTGATTTTAAGAAAAGAAGGGCTTTAAGACTGAAATCTGCTCCTTATCAATTCATTGATCAAGTTCTTTTTAGAAAAAATTATGATGGAGTATTTCTTAGATGCTTAAAAAAACATGAAACTGATGACATTTTGTTTCAATTTCATGCAGGTCCTGCTGGAGGCCATTTTTTAGGAGAGACTACATCACACAAGATTCTTAGGGCTGGGTATTATTGGCCCACATTGTTTAAAGATGCTTATGCTTATGTGAGGAAGTGTGAGCCATGTCAGAAATGCACAGGGAAGTTTAGGAAACTTGCATTTCCTTTACAACCGGTTACAATTCAGTTTCCATTTCAACAGTGGGGATTGGATTTTGTTGGGCCTATAAACCCTCCCTCATCCCTCCAACATAAGTATATCCTCACAGCCACATACTATTTCACTAGATGGGTAGAGGCAACGCCTCTTAAACAATGTAATGCTGCCTAAGTAATCTCTTTCCTCTAAAGCCAGATCATTACAAGCTTTGGCGCTCCAGAATACTTAGTTTTTGACAATGCATCTGTATCTAGGGTTTTCACCCTAGCTTGTGCAAATGAGCACCTACTAAGGAGAATGGACTCCTTAATAGCAGTTCAATAAATAGTAAATTAAGATGCTAAAACAATATAGATTCTAAACTAGCATGAGCATTAAGAAACATAACAAAACATGGAATATAAATGGTTTTATTTTGTATTAAAATTTTACCTCAAGTGTAGAGGTTGGTGAAGTTCTTGCAATGGTCCAAGAGGGTTGCTCCAAACTCCAACTTTGCTCCTTCTCTTTCTCCAATGGTGGAAATGGGCCAAAAGGGGCACTCAATGGTGAAAGTAGCTCAAGGGTGAGCTAGGGTTTCAAGAATAATTTTGGCAGAGTAAGGGTGTATTTGATTGTGGATATGAAATGAGGGATCTCCATCACCTATTTATAGGTTTTTAGTGGTGGAGTGCTGACCCATGGTTTTGGGAATCATATGGTTTAAGTCAGCTGTATAGGGTTTTTTCCTCTCTTTTTTTTATATTTTTTAGTCCCTTTTTAGAGGGTTTTTGCTATTTTGGAGGAATTTTGGATAATTTTGGGGGAAAAAGGGGTTTTTTAGCCTTTTGGAGACTTTTTAGGCCTTTTGGAGGCTTTTTTAATGGGATTTTAGGGTTTTGAAGGTAAATATGGTAGGAAATATGGACAAATGAGTCATGTAATGGGGTAGATGAGGTAGTGAGCACTTTTTGGATGTTAACAGATTGCCCCCTGATGTGTGAGGGCAGGAGCTCATCGTATGGCTGATAGACATCATAAGTCTTGTATGGTGTCCTGGAGTGTGGAGAAGAGAAGAAACAAACTGGAGCTCGGAACAACGGTCCCGAACAAACTACAAAAACTAAAAGGACATAACCTCAATAATGGATGAGGAATAATCTGAACATATGGACGAGGCAGGCATTCGCATGCTCGTATCAAGATAGAGAACAATAATAAAAATGGGGTCCAAAATATGGGGACCTAAAATATACATGGCCTCAAACAAGGAATGAGGAAGAATCTCAATATATGGATGAGGCGGGCATACCCATGCTCATATCAAGATACATAAAAAATAACAATGAGGCCCGTAAAGGGGGACCGGTAGGATACATAGAGAACCACTGTGTACATCATAAGGGTCTAGAGGGGACACAAATCTGGGACATACTGCTGGGCTGACCATGGCTAAGCTGAAGAAATGATACACTTGAATAACAACAGTGATGCTGAGTGGGGTACCATAGGAACTGATGAGCTGCTGGATCATAGTGATGGGGAGTCATATCCTCAATGGTACACTGAACTAGAACTGAACTGGGTACTCAAGGAAGCATATAACTGGATGGATTTCGAATACAATCGCCAACGCAACCCGAACATCCATGGGAACATATAACTGGGCATTCCGAAGTGACTCACCAATGTACAAGGGTCGGGGGAAATCCGGGGTCTTCGACCAATAACTGAAGGTACATAAACCCTGCACGATTCTCAACGATGCAATCAAGGTGTTGAAGTCGAGCATGTGAGAAACAACCACTCAGAGAGGCAATGATGAATCCTCTCAAAATGGTCCGTAGGCACCCACCACAGATGGTGATGGGTCCAAGGCACAGGGACCTCTTGGTTTATCCGCTGGAATAGAGGGGCTGTCGTCGACAAAGGGAGACCTGCAACTAGCAAGGCAATGACGTTTCCTTGATAGGAGCGCGAGGTGGAGAACCGTAGTGTGAGAGTATTGATGGTAGGACTGACAGACTGGGGGGAATAACTGGGTAAGTAGAGTGGGTGGACTCAAACTTCCTTTTTTCAGAGTATGATGGTGGGGAAGATCAGGCAACATATGAAACTGACTGAGGGGAAAGGGATCATAGCTGTAATGGATCGAGGATAGTGACTGGGATGAGGGATACTCAAGCTAGTGTAAAATGGCAGGAGACTGTAGAATACTCTAAACAAAGGCGACCTGATTGGGGGTGTTGCCGAGATGATCGATCATAGTGCCAAGAGGCACGGGGGGAATTCTTCATGGTTAAGGAACTGGAAGAAATGGGTGAAAAATGATACTGTTGTGTGTATTTATACGAGCCCAGGACAGTTCATGCTTGTGATTGCTTTCAATTTTAAGGAGTCTGAAAGCGATAAGAAGACTCTGAAATAATGGAATGGTACTGTCGTGTGGATTTGTATGAGCCCAGGACAGTTCATGCTCGTGGTTTCTTTCAATTTCAGAGAGTCTGAAAGCGATAAGAAGACTCCAGGGGGTTGCTTTTTCGTGTGTTAGTCTCCAAGGCCCAAAGAAGCATAAAAGGATGCAATGAAGAACTCTTCTAGCCAGTGTGACTAGAGTATTCCTTTTTCGTTATTAGTCTACCAGGTCTGGAAAATGGTTAAACTTATACCAGATAGACGCCCTTTCAGGTACTTTAACGAGCATGAAAGGAATCAAGATTGCTCGACGATCTTTTCATTGTTGTAGGAGTCAGAAAAGAGCTTAACATAAACTCCCTAAGTGCCTTTTTCGTAAAGGACTTGTCCGGCCCGAAAAAGGGATAAAATTATACCAAACAAAAGGAATGGCCAGGCAAGGAGGAAGTGCTTAGTCAAGGAACATTGATGATGACCAAGAACGAGGGTAGGGGGGAACACTGGTGGGCCTCCTTGCGGGGTAATGAATGGTGGAAAAATAAGGAAATAATTGCAGTATGACAGGAGTGAATAGCTCATGTAAAAATGTGGAACAATCCGATGGCGGAATGCAAAAGACACACTTGTGTGGGTTCAAGCGGATTTGATATTTGCGACAACGCAGAAAAACTTGCTGGAGGTCATTAAGGTGGTCGGATCGTTTCCGGGAACGAGCTGTAAGGTCGTCAAGATAGACTAGCAGGATATGGACCAAGTCGTGAAAACAATAGGTCATGTCCCGCTGGAAGGTGGCACCAACATTTTTGAGGCCGAAAGGCATGACGCGATAGGTGAAGGTGCCCCATGGGGTGGTAAAGGCAGTCTTGTATAGGTATTCCTTACGGATATGAATCTGGTTGTAGATGGAAAAACCTTCCATGAAAGATAGGACTTCATGTCCCGCACACGCATCGATGAGTTGATCAATGAATGGTGTGGGGAAGTTGTCTTTGGGATAGGCACGGTTTAAATCGCGGAAGTCAGTACATACTCTAATGGTGCCTTGATTTTTGTTAACGAGAACGGGGTTTGAAACCTAGGTGGTATAAGCAATAGGATGAATGAATCCTGCTTTGCGAAGTTTCTCAACCTCGTCTTTAACAGCGGGGAGCTGGAAGGATGAATGGGGTGCTGTTTCTGATGAACGGGGGTACATCAGGCCATGTGTCAATGTGGTGCTCTATAATGGTGGGGTCAAGACTAGGCATTTCAGTATAGGACCAGGAAAATACATCACGAAATTCTTGGAAATTTTTTTGGTATTCTCCAATATCATGCTCACTGTAGGAGGCTCCTAAGGTAATGATTTCAATAGCACCAGGTAGGTCAGAGATATCGATGTGGATGATGGGTGAGATATTGGCCATGTTACCTTCCTCAAAGGCATCAGGAGCAGGAATAGGATCCTTAAACCAGTCGACTTTAGTGGGAAGGAAATCTTTGGACTCAACCGCAAGTTGGGTAGCTGTGGTAGAGGAGGATTCTTCTGGGAGGAAACAAGAACGATGGTGCATGTCATCCCAGGGATAATCCGGGGCAGTGAGAGCCTCGATAATCTCCTCATCATTGCGGAAAGTTTGAGTTGTCAAATCGGTTGACGAGGGAGTGGTGGTCGAAGAGATCATATAAATGGTATTAATCTCTCCATATGGGGATGATACCGGTGGGTGGATCTCCTCAATTGTGGGGGGTGCCGTCTCAAGGTCCAAATTATTCATCTCGTAGGGAGCTGCTCTATAATCTGGGAGATCAGGATAGTGATGTGAGTAGTGGCTGTAAATACCGCATATGGCACAAGGGTGGTTGGTACGCAGTGATTGATCATGAGGTTTAGGGGTTGGGTCAAGTTCGACAACTGGGATGTTGGGGTCATCGTCAAGCATTTGCATGTGTTCCTGTAATGCAGGTAATTGTGGACATTGATGAGTTGGATGGCCTAACTCATCACACAATGAGCATTTGGGGGGAGCATGAAACATGAGGGGGGGGGGTTTAACTACTTTGGGAGGGGGTACAACAGTGTATGGTTGTGGGCCTTTGCCCCCAGTGGGCTTGATAAGAGGAGGGGGATTCATAGATGACGAAGGGGTAGCAACACCGGGAGGTGGTTGACTAGTAGTGACAATGGGTTGCACCGGTTGGAGGATGACATTTGGTGTCGGTGGGGGAACAGGAGGCGAATGATACCAGACGGGTAATCCTAAGGTTAACCCAGGGAGGCTGAGGGTATCCATAACTAGGGTGCTTACTAATCCTGAGGGAGGGACTAGGAAGGGGATTGTGTGGATGGGTGTAACACTAATGTGACTAGGTACCAATGGTGGTTTAGGTAACAATGGTAGTTGATTGTTGGGTGTTTGTGTATTGTGGGAGAGGGTACATAGGTCAGATACTTCGGTTACCGGTGACGGGGGGGGGGGGGAATGGATTGGAATGTTGAGGTCATCGGTGGATTTGAGTAAATTTTGGGTCCCACAGAGGAAACAAACAAGGTAGCGGCACCACTAACAGGTTGTTCAACCATGGGGAGAACATTTTTGTGTGCAGCGGGGGCATTTGGATCGTAATAGGTGAGTTGGTCGACCTTGACCACGCGTCCGTCATGGGGGAACATCATGGTATGGAAAACGGATGAGGAAACTGTCCACATGGCATACATGTAGCTGCGGCCAAGTAAGAGGTTATAATCTAGTTGGGCATTGATGACCTCTATGTCAATGAGAACGGTTTTACTAGCCAGCTAGACGGGGACGTTAGCTAATAGGCCTGGGGGTTGAGCCGAACGGCCGTCGTAGGCTCGCAACGCAGTGGTGGAGTATTGGAGAGTAGGGGATCCCAACTTCTGCCAAATGAATGTGGACATAACGCATGTAGAGGCACATTCATCGATGATGCACTGATGGATGACAAGATTCCTAATGGAAACAGAAACTTGGAACGCTAAAGAGGAAGGTAGGCATGGTTCGGACTGGTCCAAATTGAATGCCATCAGTTGTGAATAATTTGGGTCAATAGCACCAATGGCGGAAAGCAAAGTCTTGCGCTGTGAAGGATAGTTTTTTAAGACTTCTAACACAGACATGGCTGCGGGAGATTGGGCTAAGTCATCTACAATGTTGTAATTTGACGCAGCGCGAGCATTGGGGTTATTGTTGATACGACGAAGTGGGAAACGAGGTGCTTTAGAGGTGCCATCGAGTGGAGCTGGAGGTATATGTAACGTCTGATCAGTGGGATGAGCGTTAGTGTTTTTGTCGGCGGTAGGGGCTTCAGGGGTGGAGCCATATTGGTTCTGACGAGTTTGGAGGTTGACATCAGCGGATGACATCATCAACAAGTGGTGAGTACCTGAGTTAAACATGGGTTGATCAGGAGCAGCGTAAGTGATCTATTGTTGTCATGGCGCGTTTCCTTGAGAGGGGGCCAACGGTTGAGTGTTCACTACGCCTTGGGTTGGTAAGGGGTTTTGAAGCACCAAAGGTTGCTGCTGAGGGGGTGGGGGATTGGGTGGTGCCTGAGGAGCTGCGTGCCCTTGGTGATGGGCATCATCAACCCAGAGTTTCCGAGCTTGCTCCAAATGTGGGCAAGCATGTGTGTAGTGGCCATAGACCACGCAAATAGAACAAGGATGGTTTGTTCGCAAATTAGGATTTTTGGTCTGCTTGGCTGCCCGATCAGGGTTTTGGTTGGCAGGTGTCGTATTATTGTTGTTTGGGGGATTGGGAGGTTGACCACCTTGGTCTGGAGGAGGGTTGTTCCCATGGTTACGACCTTTGCCATGATTTTGTTGGCCCTGTTGGCGCTAGTTGTTTTGGTTCTGCTGCGGATTCTATTGGGCGTAAACTTGCCCTTGGGCAGCAGGTGGGTTCTGGGGTTGTTGCAGGCGCGGGAGCAGGCTGCGGTGGATAATAAGTAGGTGGATGCTGCGCAGGTGCTGAACCTTGTGGGGGTTGTGGATACGTCTCCGGAGCGGGCTGTGGGTTTGCCACAGGGGCTGCCTGTGGCGGGTAATAAGCAGGTTGGGCTTGAGAGGACACAAGAGCTGGTGAAGCCTGTGGATGGTAATATGGCTGAGGTGCGATTGGGGGAGCATAAGCGGGGGATGCATGTCCAAAGAACTGAGGTGGACATGAGGGTCCGTGAGAATGGTGGTGATGTGTCATAGGAGCATACGAATTGGTTGCTCTGGATTGAGATGTAGCCTGTGAAAGGTCAGGGCCAGGGCTAGGACGTGCTATGGAAAAGGGTTGGGGATGTGAGGTAACATGGCCAATGATGCCCTCTATGGCATGGGATGCCCTCGGTGCATCGTGCTGGGAGGAATCACCACGAGGGGCGTTAGGTATAATGGTATAGAGATAACCCGACTGGGCGTAAATGAGGTCAAATTGCTGGGCTTTGAGGATGGCCTCTTCTTCAAACTAGGGTCGTTCGAATGCCACATCCTTGGCAATGACAGGAAGGAGGGATTTTAGAAACCAATCTAAGAAGATACGGTCGTCTAACTTGATTTTGCAGAGGCTACGGCGTCGACGCCACTCATGAATGTGGTCAGTGTTGTGGGTAGCCGTGTTCTGTTTGTAAGACAGTAGGATCTCAACTCCCGCATCATAGAGGACAGGTAACTGAAAGAACTGTAGGAAGGTCGAGGCAAGGGAAGTAAAGGTGGAATGGGTCCCATGGGGTTGCTCGATGTACCACTTAGCTACAGAGCCAATGAAGGTGCGCTGTAACAGATGGAGGTGGACAGAGTCGTCCACTATGGAGTTGGAGGAACACCATAGATGGAAGGACATAATATGGTTCTGGGGGTCCTCACCTGCCTTGCCATCAAACTTAGGGATGTCAGAGGGGAGCTTGGTGGGCATGTGAGGCCACGCAGGGTCGTGTCTGATAGGATCGTTAGTCAGTCTAGCTAGGTCAGGAAGGTTGAGGCTAGCCATGAATGGAAAACTAGTAGAAGGATGTGACATACTAGTGGGTTGGACCATGTTGGGGCCAATGCCCCCAAGTGTAGGGTCAGGGTTTGGGAGGTTTCCCCCAAGTGTAGGGACGAACGTGGTATGGGACGATCCTGCACCGCCAAGAGTAGTGTGAGTCACTGATGGAGTGGGAATAGGTATTCCAACTACTGGGATGGATGCAGTGATCGGAATGGTAGATGGGGGCCCCATCGAGGGCATACCCAAAGTAGGTGTGGTAGTTGGTGCGGTGGTGGATGCTCCACCAATGGTCCTTACAACGAAAGGGGTGGAGGTCACGCCAGCCATGGGGCTGGTTGGTGCAGTGTAAATGGGGTTCTCGGACTCTGCCTCAGAATCAGAGGTAAAATAGGGGGCATCTAGATCGAGTGATGGAGTTCTATGCCGTTGATGAGTGGAGTCAAGTGACAAAGCTCGAGATCTATGATGAGTGGTATCAAGTGATGAAGATCTATGTCTATGATGGGTGGTGTCAAGTGAACCATGCTGCGGGGGCTCGCCCCGGAGGTGCCGAGAATGTCTCGGGGACTCAATGGTGACAAATGGTGTCAAATGTCTGGGGGTTGTGTTGAGTGAAAAACAGCTCAAAAACCCTAATGTAACCGAGTGTGCAGAAGGAGAGTTCAAAAAATATGGCACTCAGGCCAACAACCAACTCAAAACACTTACTGCAAGAGCTGTGCTACAATAAGTGGAGTATCAACAGAAATGGTCAGAATACCAACAAGTAGCAGGTTTCATAAAAAATAAAAATAGTGGACTCACTAGACCAAAAGGAGGTAAGGGAGCATGCAAACACCTAACTAAATAGTATTCTGACTCAACTAGACATATCCTCTGCAAGGTGATGAAATCTAAGTCAGACAATATGGATAGTAGAGCCAAGCGGCTAAAGATATCCCCCTACCGGGAGGGACATCGGGTAGTCAACCTAAAAGAAAGGGAACTAAGATACCCCGTTCATGACACGTCCAGAAAAGGTGAATCTGCCATTTGGTTCTTTTACCGTAGTACCCCCATACAGGGATACCCCGAGAACTATGAAAGGTAGCCTTCGGTTACTGAATGGATTGTGGTATTCCACTCAGGCCTCCGAAACCAGTCTGGCGACTTCAACCCTCCTAGGGGAGAGGCCCTCTGATAAACTGGTTGTGAACGTGCCAAAAAATACTAAAGGATTTTGGTTCCCTAACTGAAAATAGCTATGTCTCAAGTTTAAGCAACCGAGGGGTGTTATTTGGATGCCTATCCCCCCGATCCTACCTAACTACAAAAATTCTTATGTGTTCCCCAAGTGGGGTTAGAATGTTGGTTGTGTTAAGTAGTTTTTGAAGGCTCACTTGAATTAGGTGATAGAGTGTGTGCATGTGAGGTGATGAACCCAAATAAAAGTGCCACAAGGGGGGCAACTTTCTAACTAAAAATAACAAGACAGAATGTAAACTTTGAAATGCAAAATTTTCTCTTTTTCAAGTAAAATGTTGAAATTTTAAAAAACAATTCTGTAAATGGAATAGAAATAAAACTACAGAAAAGGCTGTAGGGAAGTATGGCTGTAGGTAGGACAGATGGCTATGCAGGTGCAGAAAATAGTGCAGCAAAGTGCTGGGTTCAAAACAGGGAAAAAAGAGTGCAGAAAGCTGACCGCGGGTCTATGGCAAATATCGACGGTCGGACCGCGGGAAACAGAGAAACAGTCGCGGACGAGTTGCGGGTTTTTGGCCAAAAGAGGCAGTCGGACCGCAGGAAATAGGTAAAAAGCCGCAGGCGAGTTGTAGGAAAATGGCTGAAAGCCGCAGCCGGGACACAGAAAAGGGCCGACAGACGCAGTCAGGTTGCAGCAAAAGGTCTGAAAGCCGCAGTCGGGACGTGGGAAAAGGGCCGACAGACGCAGTCGGGTTGCAGCAAAAGGGCTGAAAGCCACAGTCAGGACGCGGGAAAAGGGCCGACAGACGCAGTCGGGTTGCAGCAAAAGGGATGAAAGCCGCAGTCGGGATGCGGGAAAAGGGCCGACAGATGCAGGCGGGACGCCAGAAAATTTTTAATAGCCATAGTCGGATCGCAACAATCAAGCTAATTAGCCACAGTCGGATCGCAGGTAACAGACTTGAATCCGTCAGCAGGTCGCTGGAAACAGTCTGAGAGCCGCGGTCGAGCCGCAGGTAAATGCCTGAAAGACGCGGTCGGAACGCAACTGCGGGGGTAAAAGAGACGGTTTACGGCAGCCGAAAGGGACATCCGAAAGGAAAAGACAGGAAAATATTTAAAAACTATAACCAGAAATTCAAACCAAGGGGACTCGCCAAAACTGTAGCTAGGGTTTTCACCCTAGCTTGTGCAAATGAGCACCTACTAAGGAGAATGGACTCCTTAGTAGCAGTTCAATAAACAGTAAATTAAAATGCTAAAACAATATAGATTCTAAACTAGCATGAGCATTAAGAAACATAACAAAACATGGAATATAAATGGTTTTCTTTTGTATTAAAATTTTACCTCAAGTGTAGAGGTTGGTGAAGTTCTTGCAATGGTCCAAGAGGGTTGCTCCAAACTCCAACTTTGCTCCTTCTCTTTCTCCAATGGTGGAAATGGGCTAAAAGGGGCACTCAATGGTGAAAGTAGCTCAAGGGTGAGCTAGGGTTTCAAGAGTGATTTTGGCAGAGTAAGGGTGTATTTGATTGTGGATATGAAATGAGGGATCTCCATCACCTATTTATAGGTTTTTAGTGGTGGAGTGCTTGCCCATGGTTTTGGGAACCATATGGTTTAGGTTAGCTGTATAGGGTTTTTTCCTCTTTTTTCTCTCTTTTTTTATATTTTTTATTCCCTTTTTAGAGGGTTTTTGCTATTTTGGAGAAATTTTTGATAATTTTGGGGGGAAAAGGGGTTTTTTAGCCTTTTGGAGGCTTTTTTAATGGGATTTTAGGGATCTAAGGGTAAATATGGTAGGAAATATGGACAAATGAGTCATGTAATGGGGTAGATGAGGTAGTGAGCACTTTTTGGGTGTTAACAACATCTTACTTCTCTTCAAACAATATAATTGAATATGCCTTTGAAAAGGGGATTAAGCTTAAATTTTCTGCCAATTATTACCCGCAAGGCAATGGTTTGGCGGAGTCATCAAACAAAAACCTGATAAACATTCTCAAGAAGACTGTAGCATCTCATCACAGAGATTGGCACACACAGTTGTATAATGCATTATGGGCAGATTAAATTACCCCAAAAGCAGCAATTGCAAATTCTCCTTATTGTTTGGTTTATGGTAAAGAAGCCATCCTTCCCACTAATCTTACCATTCCTTTGCTACAATTGGCCCAGTTTGTCCAAGAAGATGATTCTTCTCCTCTCCAACAAAGAATTGACACCCTCTTGAAGCTAGAGGAGGATAGGGAAATAGCCAAGAACAATTTGTATCATCATCAGCAGATGGTGAAGAGATGGTTTGATGAAAAATATTCATATGACAGGGAATTTTCTGTTGGTGATCTGGTTCTAAGGTGGGATAAGCAATGTAAAGATAAGAATCAGTACACCAAGTTTCAGCGCCTTTGGCTAGGACATTTCATTATTACAGAAAAGATTGGTCCCAACACTGTTCAATTACAGACACTAGAGGGAGTTGTATACACCTTCCTAGTGAATGTGTCTCTTCTCAAAAAGTATTTTGTTTGAACAATCTGGTGCACTTGTACATAGGTGTGGTTTGTTTTTCAATCATTTGTTTGATTACATTGACATTTTGATTGGTTTTCTTGTTTTGTTTTGGTTTTCATTAATAAGGCTTCACACTTGTGGTAATGGCTTATGATCACTTTTTTTAGCAACAATTGCTTCTGAAGTTTCAACATCGTTATCAATCTTACTTTCTGGCTTTTGATTAGAATTTGCTCTGAAGAATAAACAGTCAAATAAGTGCAGTGCCTTTGGATACTTTTCACTTTGATCATTATCTTTCACCATGCTTTATTTGTGTAATTGAGGTATGGAGGATGGTCATCATATCTCTATCTGGTGTTTCATGGTTGAACGACATATCATAATAACCTGACCAGTTCTGATTGCTCATGGATCCTTTTACAATCACTTTGAATATGAATTTTGTTTAAAATTATAACTTACAAGGTGGGTGGTCTTGTTATCAAGCCATCCCATTAGGTTCATAGGTGTTTAAAGTGGAATGGCATCTTCACATCAAGCCACCACACTTGGAAGATGAATTTCAGTTCTGCTGGAAGGTGGAAGATCCTATTATAGGTCGGTCCATTCATAATCCGCAAAGCACTGGTGAGTAACATTATCACTATATGGTCACCAAGCCATGGTAATGCCTTGTAGCTTATGCCAAAATAAATTGTTTTGTTTTTCATGGGATTTTTGTTTTATACAAGAACAGGGGGGTCTTTTCACAAGCCAACCCTGCTATGATCATGGGTTTGATCTTGGACTGGAGTTGTCACAATATGGTCACCAAGCCATGATAATTTCTTTTGGTATTATAGCCATAAGACAAGGAGTCTCGTCATCGAGCTAGCTTGACCAGTTTCCAGATCAGGCCTGTGAATGGCACTGTTTCATCTGATCACCAAGTCAGTACAATGGTCTCATATCAACAAGGTTTTATGTATAAAAATTAAAAAATTAAAAAAAAAGAGAAAGAAAAGACAAAAGAAAAGATAAATGAGTACATATATAATCCATAGAGGATCACTGAATATACATATAATTAATAAACCAAAGAGATCTGTAATTAGGATATCCATGAGCATTTCTAAGACTGTGCCCAGGTTCAACACAAGCTGGGTTTCAATGATTACATCATGGTAAAGATTTGGTATTACTCTCTAAATCTCCTTATCAGATGAGTGTTATCTTTAAAATGGTCATTGTTGAGATCTATCCATTTTCATGTTCATTGTTTGTTGGCTGTTATCTTTTGAGTATTTTCTTTGAATTGAGTTTCAAGAAATCGGTTGATTGACATGTTTTCTTTAGATGGATTTGATTACAGAGATAACTGGTTTTTCCCATCTAGTCACCATTTGTTGTAGCCACAACAGATCCCTTGCTTAGCTAAGCATGGGAGCCCTAAATTTTAATAAACGCAAAGGTGTTTGGGTGAGTCATCTTGAAAATTTTAGATTTTGATTTTACCTCTAAAATTCTTCACCCATGCTTTTGGTCTGCTTGTTTGTAAGGGTTTGATTATTTCTTCCAAAGTGTTTTGGTCTGAAAAGAGCCAAAATTTTGAGTATTTTGTTGACTGTTATCATCATCCCGAAACTCGACATTTGGAGAACCTGAAACCCGCAACCCGACAGGTGCGGGTTGCGTGACTGTTGTTTTTAAGTTTTGGTTTTGGTAATTCCGAAACCCACAACCCGACAGCTACGGGTTGCAGAATCATTCTTTAATAAGATTGAGAAACAATTACCCCGAAACTTGAACCCCGCAATGGCGGCATTCGGCTTTCAGGATTGTGTTTTTTTCGTTTATTCGATGTGTGGTCCCGAAACCCGCAACTCGTAATTTCAGGATGTGGCTTTTGGGATGGTTGTTTCGCTTCCATTTTAACGCTCCAAATCTTGCCACCCGCGTAATAGGTTTTCGACTTTCGGAAATCCTTTTTTTACTTCCATTTTTGTGAACCCACAACCTGCAAATCCATACCTTCAGGTTTCAGCTTGCTGGATCTTTGAATAAGAACTTCATGAAAATGTTTGAACCCGATTCCACATTGCACCCTGGTTAATATCAATCATCTATCTATTATGATCTCGCTGTCATGTTGATTTCGGGTAGTTAGTTAAGTCAGGATTTTCCATCTTGTCTTTTGAAACCTGGTTCTTCCAAATTATTATTTTTCTGTGTAATTCATGACAGCGGACACTATTACAAGTCTATCAGCTACTTCATGTTGAATGGACGCCATCTCTCCGCCTTAAGTTTTCCATGTCTGGACTTGAGCTTTGACATCTTGTCGTTTTCGTTCCACCTCTTAATGATCGTATTTGTTACGTGCGAAGAATTGATAGCCCATGTACTGGAACTCCTAGTCGAGACCTTTTTGCACATCAACTCTATCACCATAACCTTCGTCGCCGTTATTAATCACCAGTCATAAATTATTGATGGAAGATTGCATTTAACGATGTGATCGTAAAGGAAATTCAAAATCATGCGAGTAGTAATTGAACTCGTACTTTGCACAAGCTTTGATCCGACAGGCACATACCTCGGCTCTTTTCATTACAATTGACGAAATTATAATAAATTGACTGGATAAGTTTAATCATTGCAGATTTTCCCCACCCGATTATCATCGACCTGCTTGTTGGCCTTTAAATAGAAATTAACATGAAATCCACAGTTCATCCCTTGCCTTCTAGAAGATGTAAGACTTTGTGTGGTATTTTTTATGTCCTATTATCCAAGACTCATTCAGAATGAGTAATATTCATGCAGATGGTGAATTTTCTAATGTTCAGGTTGAAAATGAAGAACTCTACCCCTTGTTGTATCAAGAAATGTTGTCACCACCATTTGATGCAGGTGTTCCTGATTTTAGCAGCGGTAGCAGTGAAGAAGACTTCGAAAATTTGTTTGCTTGTGTGCAAAAACCCGAAAAGCAAAGGAAGGAAATTATGGAGGAATCAACTGATCTCGATACTGATGTTATACAGGACTTTATAATCAATGAAGAACCTGTCGTACCGGCTACTATTCCTAAAGTAAATCCTCTAATGGATTTATTTGTTTTTGACAGTTGGTTCCTCGACCCCGAATTTCCTATAGCGGATGCTCTGCAAGCCACACCATCTGTCGATGATAGTGAAAAATCTGTGATTGAATTTTTATGGTGCCATGAGACCTTATCTGATTAAAGAACAAGTCTTTCTTTTGCGAAAGGTGGCGGAAAATATTTTAATCTTAAAAATAGCAAGATTTCTTGGATCAATGGTTTGATCCGATTTTGTAATCCCTATTTTGTAGAATTTCTCCTTTTGGAACTCTTATGTAAATTTAGTATATAAGGAGGAATGTTTCCCTTAGTAAGGGGTTGGGAATTTTGGAATTGCAATTCAGCAGGAGATTGGACTGAAGATACTCTGTTTATCAGAGTCATTGTAATTTTTGTACAAGCCTTCTCTATTCAGGAAAGTTATCTTTTAATTCACCTCCTTTTGTTCTTCAAATTTCTTTGAGAATTGTTGAGTTAATGTTTCAAATTCGTCATCGGTTATGTGTTAAATCTTTTGCAGTACATTCATTAATGCATAAGATCTCTCATATTGATTTCTCTGTATGTTTGGATTATGCTCAAAATAGTTCTATTAAATTTCTTTAATTGAACGTTTTCATTTTTTTTTATATTTCTGCAAATGATTTGATGCAAATAAATATGTATAATAAAATGTTAATTTTTCAATTGACACAATGATTACAGATCAGATATTTGAATAGGCTTAAACACTTTGAAGAATTGTCACTTAATTTTTATTAACTAATAAAACTTTAATTAACAAGTGAAGAACCCGAAGACATTTTTGTTTAAGGTACTTAACTACTTGTTCATCACGCTTCAAATATGATCTGCACAACATCAACTTTTCCTTTTAGGCTAGATCTGACTTAGAATAGGTTCTTTCCTTAGGTAGGTTAAGTTAGATTTTGGTAACAAGATTCCACACTTAGTTTTCCTTGATAGGAAAAATGATCTTTCAAGATCAAATCTTATACTCTTAGAGTGCCAGTGGAGGCCTAATATCCGTGGGTGATTACCGCACCAAACAACTCGAGGATAGAATTTCCCTTGCGTAGGGTCCTTTCGAAGCCTATGGCTGGGTTTTCATCCCCTGTTGTGTGCCTTGGACACCATTCCAGCACCTTGCATTTACCCTGCACATCCGAGGCATCAACAAGGCTTTGATGATGGTTTCATAGGAATTACATGATGCATAGTATATGGATCAAAGGTTTTTAATTCATCGTAAGTCCATGCAAAGACATCTTTGTACTCTTTAAACAATTTTACGAAGGATGATTTTTCTAATAGAGTATAATCTATTCCTAAGTTCACATTTTGCGGATGAGAATATATCCCTAAGTTAATATTTTCATACTTCATGCATGTGTTGTTCATTTTGAAATTCAGGACGACCTTGAACTTATCTTGTAAGTCATAAAATTTCTCCAATCTTAAAACAAAAGCGGGGATAGATTTTACTGTGTCGAGGACATTTTCTACGAAACAATGAGGATGTATTACCGAAAAATTGCTCAAGTCTTCATCATGTGACATTTCATCAATTGTGGAATCCTTGAAGGTATCATGTCATGTTAGATAGTTTAAGATCTATGTATCATCATCGAAAACACACCAATTAGTTATATTATCAGGAATTGATGGTCTGAAAATTAATTCTATCGAAAAAGAATAGGCGAAAAATGTTGAGAAGGGATTAGTTTAGAAGCTACAATGGATAATAAATCATTCTCTTGGTTGTGATCTATAGGGATAGAATTTATATTAAAGGATTCAAATTTAGAGATTAGATTCCATACCTCCCTTTGGTAATCCTGCAGATGCTCGGAAACGCAATGAATTGAATTGCGTACCTGGCGGACTATTATCTCGGAATCACTGTATGCTATCAACACTTTAATGTTCAGGTCTAAATATTTCCTTAAACCTTGAATAAGGGATTCATATTAGTCAACATTTTTAGTATATTTAAATTCCAATCTACATGCAATACAAGTTTTATTTCCCCGTGGGTCTAACAGAAGACAACCTGCTCCGGCTCTTTCTTTGGATTTTGATCCATCAAAATACAATGTCCATGAAGGACTAATCGCTACTACCGTACTGTCTATAATATGTACATATGATTCATCTTTTACCATATTTACATTATTTTTTGTCACAGAAGCATGTTCGATGAGGGTGAAATTAGAAATTTTAGATTGCTGTTGTAACCCTGTAAAAGGAGACTTTTCAGCCTTCAAGTTTCCAAAATCTATTTCATAGGAATAATTTCCCATAATAGTTTCAGAAAAAATTACTAGTTCATTTGGGTCATGTAATTGGGTTACAGTATGTTTCAAGTACCTTTCTCAACCAATTTTGATCTAGCTGGGTCTCCCATTTTTGGGGAGCCACAAAGCCGACCAATCAGTGGAGAAATACCCATTCAAATTCTGCGACCAATCACAGCTTAAAAAGAGGCCATAGGAATCAAGGATATAAGAAACCACGATGTCGATAGCTTGGTATATTGATGGATTACTCACTATCCTAACTAGCACATCTTTTATTTCCCCTAGTACATTTACACTTGACCGATCAAGCTGTGTGATTTGTGTGTCACATGGAGTGAGTTTTGAATTCAGCTTCTTGCAAACAGAATAAGGCATTACATTTTTGGATTCCTCGGAATCAACCATACAATTATGAATGTTCTGATTATATATTTACATCGTGAGGAGGAACGACAGAGTGTTGGATGTTGAACCCTTTCCAATTAAAGAGATTTTATCAGCTAGGGTTTTCCTTTTGTCTTCTATGTTTGATGACTGTTTATTTGAAGAACTTGCGTTATTTGAAGTGTTGGCAGCTGTGTTATTTTTGTTACTTAGAGGGGTTGAGCTTGATATAGGAGTTATGATAGGGCCTCCAAGCATAGGGAATATTTGCAGCAAATCATACATACTGATATTCACACGTTGTTTTTTTAGGTCCTTAATGATATCATACTGTAAGTCTAGTTTATTTGTAGTTTGGGTTTGGGTTGGTGATAACTACTTAGTAAACTGAGGATTATTACCCTTATTATTTTGACTAGAGCTTGACACACCAGGAGACTCTACTGGGCCGTTATTGCGAGTATTGTAAGTATGTTGGCCTAAGAAAACATGTTGGTTATTTGTTTGTGCATCATTACTGATGGTGTCCCAAAAATGTCCAACCAATGACTATTGATGTTCTTTTTCATCATCTTCTTGTTCTGAAGCTTCTTCCTCTTCTAGGTCACCTAAATCTTGATTACAAGAATATTCAGGTATTGAAGGAACTGCCCTAATGGTATTGAATATTTCTTCAGTGATGACTATATCAGGGGGAGGATTCGTTTTGTAGTTAGGAGAATATGTTTTCCTAAACTGGTTTATGAATTTCCCTCAAAATGAGGATCCCTCTCCACTAGTCTTCTCCTATCCTATTATTTCATTTGTTAAATATCTGACTACATTTTGTAATTGTTCTACATCAAATGCTTGTGAATATTTTTCTGTGTTAGGTCTGGATATGTTTTCGGTTCTCGGCGAACTGGGATATCAATTTTCCCAGTCTTCTCAGTTTCATAAGTTAACAAATTCTTTTCCACCTTAATTGCTTCTTAAATTTTTTTTTCTAGAGTACCTTTACCAGCCTATTTGACAAACATTCCTAAATACTTGGGTAATGCAGAAGCGTAATTCTCAATAATTATATCTTCTGGAGGTTGAGAGACAGTGGGTATTTTATTTTTCAAAGTTAAGAAACATTGATTAAAATCCTTTATGCATTATTTACTATCTATTTTGATATGCGATAGTTCTAAGGCTAGGGCAACGAGAGTATTGTCTTCCCCGAACTTTTCAAGGAAAGCTTGGCTAAAATATTCCCAAATAGTTATTGAACCTTGAACTAAGGAAAAGTACCATATTGATGCCTTTCCTTCGAATGTGAGAGGGAAAAGATGATAGACTACATCTTCATGCTGTACATTCATGGTTTGAACAACCAGGATAAATTTATCAATTTGAACTTCTGCCGGTTCTTTGTTATCTGGATTAAAATTTGGGAGAAGTTTATCCAGATGCTTAGTTAATTGGTGTTGTGCACTAAGTATGGGTACTGCGCTTGTCCTAAGCCATGGGAGAGGAGGGTTTGGTGGAGGATTTCCTTGTCCTCCTCCTACAGTTCCAACCATATCACCTTATTTAGATTCTGATGAGCTACTATGATTAGAGGTTCTGGGGCTATCAGGTGGATACTCTGGAGGTGAGGGTGGCTGGCTGAAACCTCCTAAAGAAATCAGTATTCATGAATTATTCGTTATGGTGGTTCCTCTATAAATAACACCGATCTAATGGTTTGGAGTACCTAATTCTAGCTCATAGGATGTGGATACCTGAGTATAATTACAATTTCATCGAGGTAAGCCGTAATCTATGGGTGGTAAACCGCTATGTTGAGTGTAAGCCCTAGTAAGTACACGTCTTGATTCTTCTAGAACTTGGTCAATTTGTTCTGGATTATAAGGAGAAGTATTGTGATCTATTTCCAAAATACCCCTTACAGTATTGAC